>JALPQI010006759.1:0-57575 GCA_025490895.1 Thaumatotibia leucotreta
GGTGGACTGATGACCTGGTGAAGGTCTGGATGCGGGTGGCGCAGGACCGGTCATTGTGGCAATCTTTGGGGGAAGCCTATGTTCAGCAGTGGACGTCTTTCGGCTGATATGATGATGATGAGGATGATTTCATGCCTTGCAGCCCTAATGTACAGGCAAAAGCAAAATGAGGTGTATAAAAATGCTCAAAAAGATGTCCCAGTGCATTTTAATGTGTAATAAGAACGTCGTAACATATTTAAGTATAAGAGGATTCCTTCGGTACAATTTTTTGGACTAAATATGTTTCTACATCCGTTCCTATTACCCGGTTCACGTTGGTTATGCGACATATTATTTAGATTCGTATTTGGGTATTAGTCTCCTCAGCATCGATGCAAGGAACTTAAGTAACAAACATGTGGCAGACACGGATGACTATCTAGTTGGTATTTCAAACGCATTGAATCTCCATTTGACCTAAATAATACAACAACAACGAAATTCCAATGCCAGGCATCGGAGTCATCAGAAGCTTGATGTCGGCTTTAAACGCATAAGTTTAAGGTTCATTTTCCTAATGATATTCATGTGACCTCTAGTTACATCTGGTCCTTTTGTTGTCCAATGCCGTTGGGGTTTACTCAATACTCGAACATTTGTTATACTCGTAGGCTTGTATTGTATCCTATTAAATTTTTATTTGTGGGAAGACGGAATAAGCTGTTGACGAATTGACGATCCTACACAGTTTAATCAGTGTCTTCCTAAACCTTGGTATTGAATGTGAGTCATATTGAGAATTGTCTTTTATGTGGCGATTGTGTCGAGTAATTTAAAAAGTAGGATAGTTCCAAATATCACTTGTACTATGTATTTTCCTATCGTATTTTTGATTTTCAAAGCTATTTATTAAATTTATAAAAATGACGCACATTTCGGATTGGGTAAGCGCAAGAGACGCTGTATTTGTAGGATCGATTGCGAAAAAATGCACATAGTTAAAGTGTTGCTGTTGTAGGTACGAAATAAAATAATTTACTACGAAAGTTAGTCAATACGAAATATATGGTAAATTCGTAACAATAAAATTGTGTTTTTAAATTTTGTTTTCCTTAAGGCCTTAACAACAATTTTTTTGCAATCGTACATGGACAGGGTCGACCCAGCAGATGAAAAATGTTTACCAATATAATGACGTCACGTGGCGTAGTCAGGAAAGGATTACATTTTTGTTATGTACAAATTAGTGAATCCCCCAAACAAATAAAAAACACCACGATTCCAGTGATGATAACAACAGGCCCCGGATAACACAATCAGCTTTTCCGCTTGCGCATGACCGTAGTCACCACGCAGTGCAATTTGAAATGATTGTGTGGACTATTCAGTCCATTTAGGGGCAAATGCGAATTGTTCGTGATGTCATTGCTATGTTTGAAAACGGCTTGTTATAATTTCGGATGAACATAAATATTCGTTGATGTAACCATAGACTAACTTATACATAGACTGTTCGCCCCATACAACTCTAAATTCTTTTTCAAAAACGTTAACAGATGGCGCCGCGTGCGCCATTGGCACATAAACGTATTTTGACTGCTTATATTCTCCCCTCTCAGTATCTGACAATATATATTTTTAATTGAATTAACATATCGTAGCAAAGAAAATCATTTTACAGCCTTTTAAACAATAGAAATATATGTATGAAGATTTTAAATTTATTAGCATTGATTCATTTAAACGCCATCTATCGTGCAATAGATTAATGATCTCGTCATTGAATTTTAGCTTGCTATCGGAGTAAAACATTAAATGGATAGATCCGTTTAGGACAAAAGAGGCCATAGATGTCACTAAAATCAATTTTGCACAAAAATATAAGAGAGGATGCGAATATAAGTGTAAAACCGCAAATAAAGCCCTGTGGCCCTACCGCGAAAAACGAAATTCGTAAATTTCGAGGATTTTTCTTTGTCACTCCAATCTTCCATAACTATCGAAATTTGTAAACATACATCGTGTCTTTGGCACTTTAAGTAAAAAGCCTACCACAGACTCCGAAAACCGTAAATTTAGAACATCTAGCTCTGTTATTTCAACAAAGGCGTCTTGAATTGATTAGGACAGCAACAAATCCCCAAAATTTGCTGATTTCGAAGTTCGCGGAAATCGAAATTCGTAAATTTCGAAGATTTTTCTCTGTCACTCCAACGAAGGTGTCGTGAGCGGGCAATGAGCGGGACTAATCCTCGAAATTTGCGGATTTCGATTTTCGCGGAAGGGCTGATGATGCTAATATGTAGATTTAGATAGAGCTCGAGATACGGTTTAACACCAAATGAATTATTAGATGTTTAGCAAATCCCTAAATATACGCTCCTGAATCTCTGTTGCCTATCATAGGCTCATTTCCGTCAAATTCGATATTTGCACCAGCAAAAATAAAAATCCCAAAAATATGCTCACGGCGCGAAATTTTAGAACTGCGGGAACGGTATTGGCGTGGTGTCCACTATAGTTATAGTTAGGTATTTATATGAAAACAAAAATATAGAAATGTCGTGGAGTATTTAAAAATGAATATTGATGACGATTCTGTCAAATTTTATGGTAGGTAGTGCAGCGCCTACAGCCGCCACTGGTAATAGTAATAACTCGTATCTCGTATTATAAATCACGGTACAAATTTCACCATCATAAATATCATGATTGAAGCGTCAAGTTTTGAAATACCTATAATCATGCTATAATCACATGGATTTAGAATATGGATATGGATTTGACAACGTAATAATAATAGCAAGAACGAAAGGGATGGTCTTATGAAACTTTTTACTAGTGGAAGTGAAAAGGAACGATAATCGTTCCTCCTTATCACTGTGCCACTATTTTTTGTGTGTGTGTGTGTTAGATGCTAAGTCTAAGTGCCACACACACAAGTATCTTCTTAGTAGTAAGTGACTATGTCTATCCCTCTTAGTGGCACACTATGTGCGGCCCCTCGTATAATCATAATAAGTATTACATTATAGTCTACATATAGCCGAATAGGTAACTTGCAAAATAGAATCACCACTGCGAGCGAACGAACGAGCGACGTTGCCAACTTGCCACTTAGCCAGTAGCTACAGCTGGCAACAAATTTACCGAAGAACTATGGCGAGATTGGCGAGGTTATTCTACCAAACCATTTTTTTTTATTCCATTTGACCTTCGACGATAATGTTCCATTCCTACGTTCGAATTCAACATAGTTGAAAAAAATACGATTATTAATAATTATATTAATCGTACATAGTTTACAAATATTAATATATTTAGGTATTTTAAGTATAGAATATTAACTCCGGAAATTACGTATAAAGGAAAGACAAAATGAAGTGGCCGCCTTCCATCCATCCAGTGCAACGTATAATTCCAGAAATACCTCATGCGCCCGTATTCGTCTGTTTGAAATTTTAAATTTGCCGCCATTTAATTATCGTGGGCACAAAAAAAATTGGATGGTAATTTATTAATGAAATAGATTGTAGTTTATAAGATCGGGCATCAACCTAGGAAAAAATCTGAATTCACCCACGGGCCCCGCTCCTGTTGCCCTGTACGTGACGGCGCGCGCGCCTACTGCCCTCCCGCTCGCACACTCGCATAGTATATGCCTGAGCAACTATATGAAACGTGGCAATATTTTTAAAGATAGAATTGGTACTATTTATAATTATGTGCAATCATAAAGGCTGGGTCACACCAGATGCGTGTACGTGCGCGTTGCGTGGCCGCCACCCGTTGCCACCCACCTCCCGCCACTGCCACCCGTCGACACCCAACGCCACCCGTCGCCGCCCGCCATCTCCAGCCTCAGCCCGCCGCCACCCGCCTTCCCCCGCTGCCACCCGTCACCAACCGTCCCCGTCGCCACCCGCCTCCCCCCGCAGCCGCCCGCCACCCGTCGCCGCCCGCCTCCCCCCGCCGCCACCCGTCGCCACCCACCGCCACCCGCCTCCCGTCGCCGCCGCCCGCCTATCTCCGCTGCCACCCGTCACCACCCGTCGCCGCCCGCCTCACCCCGCTGGATGCGGGTGGCGCAGGACAGGTCATTGTGGCAATCTTTGGGGGAGGCTTACGTTCAGCAGTGGAAGTCTTTCGGCTGATATGATGATGATGAATTATTAGTCATAATAAAGTCTAAAAGTGGTAGAACACATTTTTTGTCGACTGTACATAGGTACGGTCGCACGGAGGCGCACAAATTTGAGTTTATTACTACATTTCAAGTGATAACTGATATACATACAGTCTGTTACCATCAAGCGGGCTTTTATTGGAGTTACATTTCTTTAGTTAGATTTTTTAATTAAATAGTGCTCAGGACATTGTCAAAAATCTTCATCTAGGTATCATCATCATCATCATTTAAATATTTTGCAAACGGGTTATTCACGTAATTTACGTCGATAATTGCCGGACATGTATGTATGTTTGTATCGACAACATAAATTGCGTGAGTAACCCGTTTGCTAAATATTTAAATATGTTAGAGTCTCACGTTAGTTATAAATTCTAAAATCTTCATCTCGTTACTCAGTGACAATAAAAGCCTCCATGATGGTCTAGTTGCTGCATGTAAGTATTATACAGGGTGTTTTTTTTTCGACCGTTCAAATTCTACGTAGTGAATGTGTAGGTCATACTGACCAACTTTTACTATGGGGACAAAGTGGAAATCGCGAAAAAAAAATCAGCTGTTTCATACACTTCGGCCGGCGTAATGCCGCCAATTTGTATGAAACAGCTGATTTTTTTTTCGCGATTTCGACGTTGTCCCCATAGTAAAAGTTGGTGAGTAGGTATGACCTACACATTCTCTACGTAGAATTTGAACGGTCGAAAAAAAAACACCCTGTATGTATTTAGTTAGCTAATCCTCTAGGCTTATCGCGAACTTCGAAAAATGAAAATTTCGCCCATCTTTCTCTTGCAACTTATTTTCGATATGCAACTTATTTTCAATCGTATTTCGGTATACGTTCGTAATTATATGTATAGTGTTTAGAGTTCAAATACCGGCGAGGAAATTATTTGTGTATTTATTTATCACGAATATTTGTTTCTTGGTCGTGGCTAGGAGGCAGCCAGGTATTTAAGTATCTATATGAATTTATCTCTCTAATATTCATTTTTACATGTCATTGAAAAATGTATGTTATGTTATGGTCACCAGCATTGCCTGAGGGGTGCGATCTACCCATTAGAATAGACGGGGCAGATTCGACCTACTGCCGACAAGGACGCGTATGACGGACTTGAGGCTTCGTCCGTTAGTACAGCGACGCACACCCGAACGTGACCATCTCCCTACCCCCAACATTTACAGCTTACAGACAATTTATATCTGGAGGCTTTTGATGGTCCAGCGTTTATCGTGGCATGTGTCACTCGTTAATATTAAAAAGTGACAGAAACTACGACAAACAATAAAAACGCAACCATCATCACTGCCTACTGGTATCAGACTGTACACATACAACCGTTGGCCACACACCACTGAATACGTTTAGTTATATTATTGCACTTACTACGCTTAAAGTCCGGCAAACCATGTTACGCATTTTAATAAATGCCCGGTCGCCGGTAACATACTGTATACATCAAATCATTGGGCAAAGGCTACTGAAAATGTTTGTTTAGGTATATTATTGAACTTAATAAAACTATAGTACGGTAGGTAACTCATATTACCGGTTTTTAAAAATACCCGGACGCCGGTAACAGATTGTATACCGGATGGAAATTATTTTTGGGTCAGTGAGGGCAACTACCAGATTCAGAGTAGCTACGCGAAAATAGTCTTAAAAGACTTTCCCTCGATTTTAAATTAATAAAGATTGGCGTTTACACATTTTGAAAAAACATACAGGGTGGGAGAAAATGGTCATTTTAGACAAACTTTTTTTTGACGTCAATATATCCTGTTTCTGTTCAGGACCAAAAGCTCGTAAGGGACCAAAAAAAATGTTTCGGCTAGAAAAGCCACAAATCAAAAATTTAAATTCACAATCAAATTGTATGAAAAATTAAAAAAAAAATCTCCCTTTATTTTTTATGCCCATCGATTCCATTCCTATCCAGTACCAATAGTTTCCTAGGGGTCACCTTACGGCGATGACGGCGATGTACAAAGAAGACAAAGATTCAAGAAAACTGGTTTCATAATTTTACTATGGGAAAAAAGTGTCTTTTATCTGTCACGATTGGCATAAAAATAAATGTCTTTGAAAATGATATGAAGGATTATACCTACATCTCATTTTTAGGGTTCCGTAGCCAAAATGGCAAAAACGGAACCCTTATAGATTCGTCATGTCCGTCTGTCCGTCTGTCCGTCTGTCACAGCCGATTTACTCAGAAACTATAAATGCTACAGTAACGAAATTTGGTAAGGATATGTGTTGTATGAACCGCTACAGGATTATGATACTAAATTGTAAAAAAAAACCATTGGGGTGGGGGCCCTCCATACATGTAACTGAGGGATAGAATTTTTTTTTTAGTTGTACATAAGCGTGTGGGGTATCAATAGAAAGGTCTTTGAAAATGATATGAAGGTTTATACATCACATTTTTATTTAAGCAATCGTTTTCGAGATATCAGCTCTCAAAGTCTGAAAAATGTGTCCCCCCCTCTATTTTTTAAACTACGCGATATAAAATTCTAAAAAAAATATATGCTATGCACATTAATAAACTCTATCAACGATTTTTGGTTTGATTAAATTTTCTCCTATAGTTTTTGAGGTAGGTTGATTTAACTGTATTTTTTTAATAATAAATTGATAATGGTACGGAACCCTTTGCGCGCGAGTCCGACTCGCACTTGGCCGGTTTTTTATTTAAGCAATTCGTTTTCGAGATATCAGCTCTCAAAGTCTGAAAAATGTGTCCCCCCCCCCCTCTACTTTTTAAACTACGCGATATAAGATTAAAAAAAAATATATGTTATGCACATTAATAAGCTCTATCAACGATTTTTGGTTTGATTAAATTATCTCCTATAGTTTTTGAGGTAGGTTGATTTAACTGTATTTTTTTAATAATATATTGATAATGGTACGGATTTACGGAACCCTTCGCGCGCGAGTCCGACTCGCACTTCGCCGGTTTTTTTTCCTAACAGGTTGAGTTTGGGCAGCAAAAAAAATACGTGTCCGTTATTTTAGACTACTCTATAACATTATATTATATCAAAATGAATCAAATCGAAGTCGGACAGTTGGGTATTATAGTTTTACATGTGTCAATAAAATTTATACCTACACAATAAAATTAAAATAACAGTGAATCTATCTAAAAGTAGTCTCCGTAATTTATCATCCATCACAGTTTATTTCGATATAATTTATTGAAGCTATTCAATCGACAAACAATTGATGTCTCTCCAGTTTTGCCAATGCGATTTTAAGGCCCGTCTCTCACGAGGCGACGCTCAAGCGATTTGCGTTTCATACCCGTATCCTACACGTCGCTTGTGAGGATCTGAGGATCCGCCATATATATTGATTTACGACCTTGCACACACGATGAGACACGAGACGCTTTGACGACGCGTTTGATATCATATCATATATCAGTCGCTCGCTACTGTCGTGCTGGTCGCACGCTATTCGAGTCGCATACGCGTTGCAGACGAAATAGCGGCGGCGGCGGAACTTTTTAATGTTAATTTCGTATAGGAGGTGGAAAAATATGCATGTTTGTACAATTATAAGATAAGCTGCCAGAGTATGTCACGAAAAAGTATGTAACAGAAAAGTCGTGGATTGAGATTGGAAAAAAAAACTTAAATTATTAAAAGGTATACGGATGCATCCAGAATCATTTTTTATATTTCCACTTGTTTTTGTAATAAATATATAGCAAAATATTGTCTTCATCACTCGAGTCCTAGACATTATCGCACGAATGTGTTCCGCAACTGATGCAATGTCCGTGTTGTAATCATGTTTTTTCAATATATATCATAAAGCGACATCTACTGACAAGTAGTAGGGCCGACAATGGTACACCAGAGCAATACTACCTACTCATCACTAGATGTCACTGTAAGTCCAAATATTATACAAGCTGTATTAATCCTTATGTATGACAACTAACGCCAACTAGTGCTGAAGTTATTCAACAGGCAAAATTTACTAACGCTGCCTAGTGTCGAGGTATATTTTGGCTGTCGCATATTTTTGTATGGGCTTGACATATCTGGTATTTCTTTTATTTATGATGTAACAAAAAGACAGGAAGAATTTTATTGTTATTCCAATCAAGCTATTTATGTAACGTACTTCCTGTAAAGTGTGAAATCGAATTGGAGATCAAAAATGTAAACAAATGGGATACCACCACAAAAAAATAATCACGAGAGATTGGTAATCTAAAATAATTAAAACACTATAAAAAATGCGTATTTACAGTTACTGACCGTACGTAGAAATTTAAATATATTACAAATTTTTAATACAAAACATTAAGCGAAATATGTAATTTTTTTATGATATATTTCGCTACTTTTAATAAAATGTAAGGTGTTTAATTTATGCTACTGGCAATGATAAGAAATCTTAAACATTTGGTTCGCAGTTATAGCAATAACTAATTTATTCGTAATTTAATACGGTAACTACACTAAGAACCATTTAAGAGGGTTCGCATTTATAACTATGTACTTCAAAAATCAAATAAAGAGGGTGCACCAAATGACTGTTTTATGAATTCATAAAAACTCCTAAAATTTAGCATTACAAAGTACATTAATACAGATTTTAGTATTTTTACCTACAAATCAATAATTTTCATATTTTAATCGAAATGGATTCGATCGTAACTATAGATGAAGAATGGAATTCGTTCCCCGACTAACCTAAAGATTAAAATAACACGACATTCGTTTTCAAGCATTGATTATGTTAATTATTTACATCATTCTAACAAATTTTCTAGGTTTTATTTTTGTAATCAGTTACCGTGGACACTCAGCTCAAAAATATGTTAACGATTGTGATACTTTGTGTATCGAACATACTTTGACTTTCGCGTATCTAAATCTACACATAAAACATTGTCTTAGGTTTAGTACTTGTAAATAAAAAAAAAACAATCTCAAAAGGCGACGTTAATTTACAAAGGTGTTAAAAACTACATTCGATATAAAACGTTTTATACCCCTGGAATGTCACTTTAACATTGATTTTGTAATGTCATGTCTCTCTCTCTCCTCAGCATGATTATTCCCATCTGATTGTGGGGTCTGCTTTTCCTGTCTTTTCCTTCCACTTCGCACGATCGGACGTGTCGTCTACTGTAACGTCGCAAGCTCTCATGTCTTTTGCTATGGTATCTGCCCATCTCATCTTTGGTCTTCCTCTTCTTCGGGAACCGGTAATTTGCAGATCCATAGCAACATTCCCGATGTACTCAGGAGGTCGTCTTTTTACGTGTCCGAACCATCTCAGTCGACTTTCCTGCAGCTTATCGGCAATATCACGTACTCCGAGGCTACCGCGAACGTATTCGTTGCGTATCTTGTCGAGCCTCGTTACTCCGCACATCCACCGAAGCATCCTCATTTCTGCAACTTGGACAGACCGAACGTGTTTCTGCGTCATAGCCCATGTTTCACTCCCGTAAGTCAGAACCGGTCTTACTATGCTCTTGTACACAAGGCCCTTAAGCTTCACGGGTATCCTCCGATCACAGGTAACGCCAGTCACTTCACGCCACTTCAGCCAGGCAGCCGCGATCCGGTGCTGCACGTTCACTTCCAACTTTCCTGAAGTGTGTAACATGGTACCCAAATATTTGTATTCGTTACACCAAGTGACTTGTTGTCCGTCGATAACGAGAGGGTCTTCAAGTTGGTTGGGTTCGTTACACACCATATATTGGGACTTGGTGATACTCAGCATTAGCCCACCCGCTTTCAACTGGAGTTTCCAGTCACCGAGAGCATCCTCTAACTCTTCTCGAGATGTTGTACAGATGGCTACATCGTCTGCATAAATAAATGTCCATGGTGCTTTGGTTTGGGCCTGTGCAGTGAGTGCATCCATCACCAGACAAAAGAGATACGGACTTAGCACAGAACCTTGGTGTACTCCTTCTGTAACTGCTATTGGCTTAGTTTGCCCCACTGTGGTTCGAATTACCGATTTCACGCTTTTGTACATGTCAGCTATTATGTCAATGTACCTCTCTGGGATATTTTTCTTCCGAAGACTCCACCAGATTGTCGGACGAGGAACACGATCAAATGCCTTTTCCATGTCTAGAAAAGCAATAAAAAGCGGTGTGTTTTTGGCCCTGAATTCCTGTGCAACCAAGTTTATGGCAAACATAGGGTCGATAGTGGATAGCCCCGGGACGAAGCCGTACTGGTTTTTAGATAAAGAGCTCTCTGTTCTTAACCGGACGTCAATCACTCGTTCATACAGCTTCATCGTGTGGCTCATTAACTTAATTCCACGATAATTGTTGCACTCGTATCTACTACCTTTACCTTTGTAGAGGGGAACGATGGTGCTTATCCTCCATGCGTCCGGTATACACGAAGTTTCCCAGGCTTCCAGAAAAAGATGTGTAAGGAGGTATATTCCTTTCTCCTCTAGGCATTTCCAGGCTTCAATGGGGATTCCATCGGGACCAGTAGACTTCTTGTTAGACATTTTCCGTAGTGCCGTTTTAACTTCCTGAGGTGATATAGGTGGGATGAGTCCGAGGTTTCTTTCGACCACCGGAAGATCGACTGTTCTTGTTGTAGTATTCAAAAGCTGGTTGTAATAATTATACCACACTGCTAGAATGTCATCGTCCTTGTACAGAAGGTTCCCGTCTGTGTCTTTGACAACCCTTGTTTTTATGGGATCTTGTGATGCCTTATTTCGAGATTTCGCCAGTTTATATATCTCCTTTGCCCTTCTCTACTTTCAAGAGTAGCGTACAACGATCCTGTTGCGTCTCTTCTTGCAATGGAAACCGATTTTTTCGCCATCTTTTTCGACACTGTATACGCGTCTCTATGTTCTTGGGTTCCGGTGGACTGCCAGATCTTAAAAGCAGCCTTTTTTTCTTGTAACGCTGTTTGCACTATGGCACTCCACCACCAGGTCTCTTTGAGTGTTTTCTGTCCTGGTTTCGTACGACCAAGAGTCTTATTAGCCGCTCTCATAATTCCAGATGATATCTGTTTCCACATGCTATTCACATCATCTTCCATGTTAATAGTCAACTCTTCAAGTTCTTTCTTAAACTCCTCTGCTTTCGCCCCTTTTAGCATCCACCACTTAGTAATCTCCGGCGTCCTGTGCTGTTTCGGGTTCGACTTTTGGCGAAAGGTCATATCCATAACTACCACACGATGCTGTGAGATAATGCATTCGCCAGGAATCACTTTGCAGTTTTTCACTCTCCCTATATTTGCTCTGTTCGTAAGGATGTAGTCTATCTGAGTACTATGGAGGCCACTTTTATAAGTAATCAAATGTTCTGGCTTTTTCTTAAAGAAACTGTTGACAATAGCCAAGTCATGAGCCATAGCTGTCGACAATATAGTTCTACCAGCATCATTCAGACACCCGTAGCCATACCCTCCGTGCACCCGTTCGAATGCATCGCATCTCGTTCCTATGTGGCCATTTAAGTCTCCTCCAATTGTAATGTCATGTCATTGTCATAAATTGTTTTTTTGATCTCGAATTCGATTTCAGAGCTTAGGTTTCTTAGGTTGAATATACCTCAGATCAAAGATATTTTAAGGGAAAATTAATTTGCGTACTTGAATTTAGTCTTACAATTAGGTAGTATGTTACATATTGACCTGAGAAGTCATCTTTGAAGCTCACAGCTTTTTCGTCACCGAAAGGAATAATTCCGCAGGTGTAATTATTCAAACTCATTGATGATTATCGAAGATAAATCCTTACCCTCATTTTTGATTAACTCCAACACCATCTCATCGCAAAAACACACCGGTGAGATTTAAAAATCTCTCCCGTGGCCTCATTCACTGGTGTAGGCCTAAAGTAATTAAATCATCGAGTGATGTCTTAACCTTCTAAGCCTTTTAAGCTTCACTACGTATTGCTGGCAATGCTGTCTTAAATTATATTTGGAACTCCCCAACGATTTCCAGATTCTATAGGTTTTCAACATAACTATAATTTCTCGGCAGGTATGGGTGATGGGAGAGCATGCCAACGACAAATCCATAGAGAGCATTCTAGAAGAAGAGACCCGCGCCCGCGCATTGGCGCAAGCGCGTCAGGAGGCGCACCAGCTGCGCAAATCCGTGGAGAAGGAACTCACGCAACTTATCGAATACAGGCCGCTGGATAGCTTGGAGCAGGTATGTTGACGTTGAGTTTAAATATCATCCTTAGGCCCATGGACCTGTAGCACTCATTAGCATCGAACCAAAACAGTTTGGCCAGGATTTGTCTCTTTCGTGCATAGTCAGAGATAATCATACTGGCTTTTTCTTATCCTAATATTGCCATCCCAAAAAGAGGAATGGATCTTCCTTTTCCGGATTTCACTAACTGACATATTGGTTCGCAAGATTATAAATTCCATTCAATTAGAATAAAGTTGCATTTCTTTTGTTTCGTAAAATTTTCGGAGAAATAAAAATCAACTTTTTGAAAATTTCTCTTGAATGGCTGGGAATCTTGAATTTCATTAACCTTTTCAACGCCTTCCCTCTCGCATCAAATTGTGATATACACGCCAGTATCTCTACTAATGAACAACGAAAATAAACCTTATCTGTCAGCAAGACAGTTACTTTGTCAGTATACTCGATGACCACTTTAGTGGCTGCTGGCGTGGTAGGCAGGACCACACACGGCCACTTTAGTGGTTCTTGGCGTTGAAAAGGTTAAGACCGCATATTTACTTTCTTATTTAAATATGTTTTCCATTTACAGAAATTCGACTTGTCCCCCAAAAACGTGGAGTCCATAGAAGATGCCTTGGAAATCTACTGCACGGTGGACGATTTGCGGCAGCGGATCGCAGCGCTGGAGCCGGAAGTGAAAGAGAAGTCTGGAGAGAAAGAGAAAGATTATAGCGATGACATGAAACTGGAACTTAATAAAAACACTCTGCATTTTAACTTCATTGAGGGGAAAAGAGATGGATTACAGGTTAGTAATACTTTTCGTTTTTCACATTTTACTGTGACGATATGTTTTTGGTTTTGATAGGTAGAAGAAATGATTGTTTTGTACTATTTTGATTGTAGGTACCTGCGGAAATTAACTTAATAAATAAAATTACAAATTAAATAAGCTTGATGAAAATTAGGTAAATCTCAATTGTTCAAAATCTGCTCGTTCCAATTAACACATCACTTAGGTACTCAAAAGCCCAAGTTCAGAGTAGTCTGTTCCCAAGTTTCCCAACAGTATCATCAGCCTAACGCAGTCCACTGCTGGACATAGGCCTCCCCAATTTCACGCCACCGTTTTCGATCTGTACTTATCCTAGCAAATAATGCTGCGCTGACAAACGGTTTAGTGCAACCACCCAGGCTATGTATTTTTAAGCATTATCAATCCTTACTAATTTGCAGGACCTGTCTCCAAACAGCGCGACTGACGGAGTCAGCTCAAGAGTGATGGCTTGGGAGCGCCGCGTGGCTGGTGCTCGTGCCGGAGAACTGCTTCGTGGGATCAAAGCTAGGAGGGCACGCTCCATGCGAGATGCCACACTTGGTGCGCAGGACGAAGAAGTTTGGCGGGAGCAAGGTAGTATTTCCATTTCCACAATTCCCAAGACTATCTTTAAATAGAGAAGTTAACTCAAGACGAAGCTGATGATGAGACGTGAAAGCTGTTTGGGCTGACATGGTAATAGCATGGTGGTATAAAGATTTTATTCTGTTTGGCAGTTACCGTTGGAGCATAATGAGTGTTTTAGGTATTTACTAGTAATTGCATCGGTATTCCAATGTTATAACTAATCAAGGCATAAGTTTCTCCTGAATGATGTTTCTCTATAATTCCCCTGTTTTTAGCAGATTCGAGTGTGTATCCAAAAATTCCATTCGCTAACGCTGTTTCAAACGAAACGTAACTGTTTTTGTCGCACTAATATGTACAAGAGTGTCACAGAGAGAAAACTACTATAGCGAGCGTTGGCGATTGGCAACTTGGCCACGCACTCTGATCGATTCACTGTATTGGCACAGTATAATAAATAGTAGGTACTAACGTAGTAGGTACAGTATTGACATGCCCTGCCTCCCGCTGGAGGCTCCCGCGCTTTAGTTACCGCAGAGTTACCCTGGCACGTCATATCTCACTAACACAAGCATGTCACGCGTCCACGCGTCGCACCTACACGAATTTAGACTACCTATACTTCGTTTTATTTAAAATTAGAATTATCTGTCAAACGGGTGAACAAAGAAGCAGTGGTCGTAAACCTTCCTTCTTCGATTTCGGCCGATACCACTGAATTTCTCGGAACTTATGTATAATACATATCATTTGATATTTACCGATAGCTGAACGCATAGTTTTCACATTTATTATTAATTTGTTGGCAAAACTGTATTTAAAAAAAGTTATAAGTGTTTTATAAGCAAGATGGCGGCAATTTAGAAAAAAGATATATATTGAAAGTTTTCGTTTAGTGCGGCGTTCGGCGGTTTTTAACAAAGTATTTTTTTTTATTTGTAACTAATATCGTACCGATTTTACATTTACTGAATTTAATGAAGTTTACAGTCTAAAATTTAACAATATTTGCATATTTGATCTGGCTTACATTATGCGCTCCCAATACTTTTAAAAGTCATGCATTTAAGGATTAAAACTATCGGTATAAAAGCGGACACGGTGTCATAAAGACTGAGCAGATAACAATACTAAGACAACCCTACGCATCGGCAACGTCGTTTAGTATTTGTCGCCTTTATAAGCGGTCTGGGACGCTCTAATGTAGTTTGAATTGGGTAACAAATTAGAAAATAAAACTCAGATGACATACATAGTTTTATTCACTGTCAGTGGAAGAGTCCGAGGACTCGGAACCACCAACGTTTAAAATATTTTTTTCCACAGTGCTATCTATTACATTATCTAATTTCATTAAAAAAATATATTCTTTTAAAATTTTATATACCGTAGCCAACGATATGCCAGCAGTCTCAGCAGTCTTTTTCACACGTTCCGATTTAGTGGGATATTCCTTTCTATGGCACATTTCTTAATTTGTAAATATTCACCACCATTACGCTTTTCACTGGTAGTCACAGGATTTTGCTTTCATCCATTTTAAATGTGCACCAACAAACAAAATATCTAAATAGATCAACAATTAATAACGAAATTGAACAAAAACGATAAGATCAATCTTTAAGTAAGCTAACAGCAATATAAAACACAACCGACTCAACCGACAACAATATGAAGTCGAATGACAGACAGTGACATTTTAAAATTGTGTGAGAACTCTGCCTCTTTAGGTTTTTTAATGTACAATCTTTCCATGAAAAATTGCAAACGCAATTTATTAAAATTATTATCTTTTCATCTTAGAATATAAATTAACCCCTCGTATGCGGCTGTCAAATTATGTTACTGTAAAAATGACCTTGACACTTAAAACAATAGATTGAAATTCCCACGCACGGATCCGTGTCTAAGCATACGAGGGGTTAACTAACATTATGTTTCTTATCTGTTCACAACACTGAGTAATGTGTATTAATTTAGCATGATAATAAATTCGTGATATTTAATAACTCGTATTTACTGTTCGATCCGCAGAATTTGCCTGTAAAAAAAACCTTATATCTCGTTCTGCAAAGGTCTTTCTAATGCTAAAAAAAACGAAGTATATGAGAGTACCGATGCGTTTGTTTCATACATGTTATTGTCACCGTCCGAGGTGTGGTATTGGGCCGCTGGACCTTCGACCGGATAAGAATCTAACGTGAGGTGATATTATGATTACAGAGCGTAAAGCCAAGGAGGCAGAGGCAGCCATGCGCTCCATCGCGCGCGCGGCGCGGGAGGCGCACCGCCGCTCCGCCGAGCCCGCGCCCGCCGCGCCGCCGCCGCCGCCCTGCCCCAGCCAAGGTAATACCATCTTTATTGTAACCTAGCAACAATCTGCTGAAATGGAAGGATTATACCCAACTGTTACCAGTGGGAACAACTGGGAATTAAAATTCCTGGGATTTTTTTTTTATTTGAAATAGGCTGACTCATGGCCACAGACTAGCCAAGGGCAGAGACGTGGCCTACGATGGAGTGAGTTCATTCAAAATATTCACCCTTGACTTGAAGGTTGAATAGGAAAATTTCTTTCTTTTTCCCATTAGTTACCACCAAATATTTTAATGGTGACAGCGGGGGAAAATATTTTCAGTAGTTACCATTAAGTACTGTAGTGGTAACAGGTAGGAAATAAAATCGAGATGTTACC
Source organism: Thaumatotibia leucotreta (assembly GCA_025490895.1). Taxonomy (NCBI): domain Eukaryota; kingdom Metazoa; phylum Arthropoda; class Insecta; order Lepidoptera; family Tortricidae; genus Thaumatotibia; species Thaumatotibia leucotreta. The sequence continues at coordinate 16,468 of JALPQI010006759.1, forward strand.
ACTGGTGTCACATGGGTTTTAACAGGTGAGAATAACCCAAATGGAATAGCATGAGCAAGAAGATTAGACCACAAAATATCAAAATAAAAAAAGTGCTGTGGTTATATTGTTACGATCTGGACCCTGCATCTATTCCAGTTTCAAAATACTCAAAAGGTGACAATGTTCAGATTTTAACGGAGGTATCAAATTGAGAAGAACAGATTGACAAACGTCGGCCGGACAAACATTAAAGACAATTTTACTCCTGCTGAAAGTTTCTATTTCGGATTAAAACTCATCAATATTATTGTTATTTCCAGCCGGCAAACCTCCAAACCGAGAAGCCGTGGTGGAGTGGTTCCGTACACAGGAGCTGCCTCAAGGAGTTGGGCTGGATGAAAACAACAAACCCGTCAACTGGTTCCATGGTAAGATCTTTCTCGTGTTCTTTTAAATCGTGTATATGACTTCCAATATCCTCAAAATTAAACACACGAAAAAGTGAATAATTTTACGAAGTAACTTATAGATAATACAAAACACAAAACTGGCCTGCTTCCCCGAACACCGAAGTTTGCAAATATCGAAGATTTTTCTCGTCAACCTAATGCCTTTGGTGCAGTGACAGAGGCTAATCCCCGAAATTTGCGAACGTCGGTGTTCACGGTAGGAGCCCTGTTGCTTTTACATGGATAATCTTCGCTAAATAATTAACTACAAGTTAATTATTTTAAAATCAGATTATTAATTTAAAATCAGAGTCAAGACGATGATCATATTCCAGGTCTCATAACCCGAACAGAAGCGGAGCAGCTGCTCTCCCGCTGCCTGCCGGGCGCCTTCCTCGTGCGAGTGTCGGAGCGCGTGTGGGGCTACGCCCTCTCGTACCGCGCCCCGCAGGCGCGCTGCAAGCACTACCTGGTGGAGAGGGTGCCGCAAGGGTACAGATTACTGGGCGACAGCCAAGCCACGCACAACACACTAGGTTTGTCTTCCATACACTTGCTCTCCCGCTGCCTGCAGGGTGCCTTCCTCGTGCGAGTGTCGGAGCGCGTGTGGGGCTACGCCCTCTCGTACCGCGCCCCGCAGGCGCGCTGCAAGCACTACCTGGTGGAGAGGGTGCCGCAAGGGTACAGATTACTGGGCGACAGCCAAGCCACGCACAACACACTAGGTTTGTCTTCCATACACTTGCTCTCCTGCTGTCTGCAGGGCGCCTTCCTCGTGCGAGTGTCGGAGCGCGTGTGGGGCTACGCCCTCTCGTACCGCGCCCCGCAGGCGCGCTGCAAGCACTACCTGGTGGAGAGGGTGCCGCAAGGGTACAGATTACTGGGCGACAGCCAAGCCACGCACAACACACTAGGTTTGTCTTCCATACACTTGCTCTCCCGCTGCCTGCGGGGCGCCTTCCTCGTGCGAGTGTCGGAGCGCGTGATGAGATTGATGATGGGCAGCAGCGTCATCATAGTGTACTGTGATCGCCAACCCGCTTGCCTAGCGTGGTGAGTATGGGCATTTACCTCCCTAATGTGTCTATACCTATAGTTAATAGGAGAGGCCTACGTCCAGCAGTGGACTATCATAGGCTGATGATGATGATTCCGTTACCGCCATACGAAATGTATGAAAAAATGTTAACGCAATGGAAAAAACGTTGGGACAACAATTTTCTTCTATCGGAATCGAAAGAGCTCTCGATTCTGAGTGGAAATCATATTAATAGATCCAAATCCAAAAAAGTGGGGGAAAATTTTTAAAAAATGGCTCGCCTGCGACACTTTGTAATCAGAATTGTCTTTTCCAGCTGATCTCATAAAGCACCATAAGACGGTGACCATCACGGAGAACGGAGGAGAGCTCCTCAGTACCGTCTGCCCGCACCAGCAGCCGCCCGCCATCTTGGAATCGCTCTAGCCACAGGGTTTACACAGTAAATCCAACTTTATGGGTCACAACGCTAAGAATTCCACGTAGTTTTGCAGCATCGGGGAAAATTATCGACAGAAAATTTGTTTTTCTGAGCTAAATGATTTGTCAGATCAATTTTAACAATTTGGTCTGATTGTTTTCATGGACACATGGAGTAAAGAGCCAAAGGGTGAATATCTGAGCGTTTCAACCGCCTAATTTTGGTGGCATCATTTTTGCTGAAGTTTCTAAACGTCTCAATGTTATACTTCGTCATTTGTATAAGGTACCATGCCTCCTTCAAATGACATAGTAGCACATTGTAACGAATAGAAACTTGAGCAAAAATGCCACCGAAATTAGGCGGATGAAACGCTCAGATATTCACCCCAAATACTCATCAAAATGAGAAAAAAAGTAAATCCTCGATACTGTAAAGGTACGTCTTGGCACCTGTCAGTTTTCCCATTTTAAAAGGGGACCATTTGTACGAGTCATGTATATTTAGAAATAAGCTGTATTGTATTATTCTGAGATTTGACCGCTATAATATTTAAGTAGGTATTCTTAAGGACGTGATACCTATTGGGAGTAACGCAAGGGCTTCATTGTTCCACAATTATTTTAATCACGGAATAATAAAAATGTTTTTTCTGTTCTGTGATTTTAATACATCTTCGAAATAGTTACAAATTTAAAAATACTTTCAACGTTAGTTTTAAATAACTGATTTTATTTCTCTTCAACTTCTGGTACCACTTTGGAAAAAGCCATAATTGTAAAGTCCTATTAAGAAGTTAGTCTCGAATAAATATTGTTTATACTCAGGTATCGACCTAGCATTTACTTGTATGATTTTTGTTTCATTATATTATTTTATGTCAAATGATGAGAGGCCTTCAGTTGCAATATAATTATAGCGTATCGTATTGTTGGTGCTAAAGAATTATTGGATAAATAATAAGCAATTTTAGCACTCTGTTTCAAATTCAAAAAAGAAGTGTACCTTCGTGGCAGGACCTACGCCATTTTAAATGTTGCCAGCACTTTTCCGCTTAAAGAACAAATGTTAGATTTAATCGAATAGTTATTTATTGTGATAATTACCACATCTGCTTCAGTATTAATTATTTAAATTGCTTTTTCTAAGCGAAACCCGGATTCTAACAAGCCAAAGTGAAATTCAAATTAGATACGGTGTTCTCAGCTATTGATACAAGTTAAGGTTTTTTTTATTAACTATATGCCATTGTCATTTGTAGATTATCAGTAAATCTACGATATTGTACTCTAAACTGCCAACTAGATTAAAAAAACATGTCAATTATTCTGTTGTTTTATTTTAATCTCCCAGAATACCTAAAGGCATAGCACATGATTGGTGCGACATTAAGACCCGTTTGTCTTTAAAATATACATATAGGTAGTTCATTTTTATATAAGGTGTCCAGTTACTGGAGAGTGGCCAGTTACTAGCAATTTACCCTTTTCATTATTTAGGTAGTTAAGATGTTGGATATGAAGAAAGAGACAGGAACTGAGGTTATTTCGGAATGCAAAAGAGCAATATTTGGTAAGTGTTTATTAAGTAAGCAAGTAATAAATGTTACTATACAATATTTACAAACCTTTTCACGAATACCATAATGCTTGGTATATAAGACACATTCTATTAAAAAAAGTAATAATATAATGATTATAAATTATTGATAAATCAAATTTATATATAGAAAGAACGCTCCAAGTCCCCCATTAATGAAAGTATGATTTTTGTCAAAGCCCTTAACTCCTAGAACGGCACTGACAACAGTTCGTAATCGAAATTCCGCAAGATGGCGGTTTTAAATTGATGGTTTACCTTTATCATAGTACATTTGTTCCATTTTTACAATTATGGAGTTATTAATTGAGCTTTTAATAGGACAAATCCGATATTATAAAAACTCTTTGGCAGTGTCAATTTGATATCGATTTTTCTGGAAACAAACAATGTTGTGGCGCGTAGTGAGTGAAATACTAGGGTAGGCGGCCGATACTAGCTTTCTATACAAGTACGGTACCGGAACCGGGAATTACCGGTTCTTGCCATAAAAATTCAGAACCGGGACCCTACCCTAGTAAATACACCTGAGTTAATTATAAATCACTTAATTATAGGTATTTAGTACTTTATAACTAGTATGCTACAAAGTTTTTGTCGACTGTACTAAGGATTAACGGAATAGCAAAATAGGACTCTACGTACAGTGCAAACTATGATAAAATAACAAATGGCTGAACTAAAAGGGGCTCAATTTAAAACGAATCATGAAAAGTGATATTCGTGCATGGCAAACACATTGTCAGTAAAAAAATCTAATCTTATTTTTATGGACGTTAGTGTTTCGTGCCTACGATTTTGAGATTGTTTCTTTTGCACTGACAAAATATGTTTGCCAGGCTATATTTATGTATAGTCGACTACAAAAATCAAATTTACACCTTATTAGTGGTTATTGCTTTATGTATAATTGTATGTATAGTTTGTATATTAGCGCCACCTAGTCCATGTATTGGGTTTCACTGAAAACCAGCGTCACGAAATGTGCCCTGTGGCTGATTTCGTGATACCAAAGCTGAGTGCAGCCCATTTAGCGCAATTTGTTTTTATATATGTTGCTATTTAAAGTTGTTACAAGTTTTGTAATGTGCTTTAAATTTTCTTTTCTATTGTTAATTATTGCAGTAATGTAATAGTGGAGATTTATCTTTGAAGTCGACTGTACTGGCACAGAAACAATTTTATCGACAATTACAGTTTTGAATAACGTTCGTTTCAAGGCTTAAAGTCTCGAACCTTTAAGGCTACCGTTCAACATTGAATATTATTTGAGATTGAAATTGGCTTATTCTATACCTATGCACTTAAGAAAGCGTAGGTATTTACGGTCTTTGGGTAGATTCAAGCCTCGAGAATTCTTAAGATTCGGGTCTAAGCCTCAAAATAAACATTTTACACATCACATGATACAACCAGATTGATAAAACCAAGTTTAATTATATAACAGAATTAGCATGTCGTGAATAGTGAACATATTGATTTCGTTACATGCTCTCTATGGCTATTGTGTATTTGAGCGATAGAGAGGCAGATAATGAAATCTCAATTGTCGCGAAGGTTTTATAGAAGAGGCAACGATTGCGATTGTGGTCGAGTCACAGTAGATTTGTAGGTAGATAATTCTCAGTTGCGAACGAAACGCAATAATAAAAAAAGTAACAGAGAGAATTATTGAGTGTTAGCGATAGGTATCTTGGCTATCCAGGCACTCTGCTATCTGCATGCGTAGCTAAGGTCTCAATCGCAAATGCTCAGTCGCGAACTAAACGCATCTGCTGTTCGCTAGAAGACAGACAGAGAGAGAGAAAACTACATTTTTATCAAACCGTGATAAAAAGGAGATTAGAAAGTACTGTTGACCCAACAGTGTATAAGTCAATCTAGGGTATATTCATGTAGGTATCTATGTATTTATAGTTAAAGTGCAGAGATTAACAGACAATAGATTAATTAATCACTTAATATATCTATAAACAGCTCTTTTCTTGTTAAATGTTGTGGAATTTGTTGTATCAACAGTACTTCTGAATCCCCTTCTGGCCTGCTACCGCGAACTCCGAAGTTCTTAAATTTTTGGGATTTGTCTCTGTCATTCCAACCAAGGCGTCATTAGAGTGACAGAGAAACCCCGCAATTGGCGGATTTCGTAGTTCGCGGTAGGGCCACTGATTCCGGTTTGATTTAATATGCTACTGTGTACCTACGAACCACGAACGAAAGGTTGTCTCGTACTTATGAATTCGACAGTAAGTGTGACAGGGAACACACGTATGGTTCGAAGTAGGCCCGCTGAGAGTTATGCCCCGGCCACGACATTGGTCTAAGGCGACCAGCGGCGAGCGAATCCATGAGTTGGAGCGGGATGCAGATATGGGTACGAGAGGGAGCACCATACGTTTTCCGCTAAGCCGGTCGCCTTAGACCGATGTCGTGGCCGCGGCGTTAACGATTGACATCTTGGCTAGTTTTGGAGCGGATATATTGTTTGTGGGTGAACTGGTCAGTAGAAGAGGGCCCGGAGCAACCCGTGGCCATGTTGTCACATGTACGGCAGGTTGGTGGGAGTTCTGGCGCTGGAAGCCAGCTCGGCGGCCCGCTGTGGACACAAAAACTTTAATAGAAAAACATTTTTGTAAAGATTGAGAGGCACTGGAATTAAGTCGGTGTTTTATCTCGCCCTGCCCATTGTAATTTATAAAGGGCATATCGTCGTTGAGAATGCCGATTTCGTCATGTGCAAAATTTCAGATATGGAAAAATCAATTCAAATTATATGTGTTTACAGTCATCTTTTGTCTAATTTTGAATTTACATATGAGGGTATTGGCAATCTCAACAACGATTTTCGATTTTTGTTAAATATCGAATGATAAGCCTGTTTAGGTTGGGGGTACACTCAAAATTATTTTCATTTATGTAATATGTAGAACAAAAGAAAAGCCACTATATTTTCAAATTCATTACATTTAAATTTTAATAGCTTAAATTAAGTATAACGGGCAGGTCGAAGTTAAACACCTCTACTCAGTAGGATCTACTATCTCGATCCACCAATGACTTGAATAGCAAGGTGAAGTTCACTGTGATCCACCATTTGGCTGGGTGGATTCTGTGATACATGCATATCTTAGGGTGCGGCTCCACTGACGCGGAGCTGTGCAAAATTGACCAATTACATTCTTCAAATTCGAAATTGAAACACTGTGATGCGGTCTCATTAGCCGAGCTCCCACAGCTCCGCTTCAGTAGAGCCGCACCCTTAATATGCTACACCAGTGGATCAAACGGGGTGAATATGAGTATGGTAATGTAATCAATTGTATGGCTCAAGACGCGGAAATAACACGTAACACCGAAACGTGAGATACAATATCTGGATGTTCATAATCATTCATCGTATGAAAATGTTATTTGAGCTTTCAAATTATATCGATAGCGTATACGGATTATTGACGAAGATAATTTCGTTTGCAAATAAAATAAATGTCGTAGGTAGATGTGTGATTTTCGTAAAGCTGAATATAGGTAAATCCGAGAAATATCAAAATCTTTATGAATTTTTGCAAGGCATGTAAAAAGGTGAAAAAATTATGTCCGTATTGATTGACTTACCTCCCAATTCTCACAGGACTTGTTGGCACCAATTGGCAGGTGTTTCTTTGCTAGTTTCATTGGACTGTTGCTAGCTGAAAAAATTGAAGTTTTTTAGTTCCATATAAGTATACAATATTCATATTCCTGGCCTTTTGAAACTATAATATTAATATCACATGAACTTTTCTGAATTTGGCTTAATTTCAGAGATAATGACATGGTTATAAAAAAATATATTTCATCTGAAAATGATGACTGAAAATGTCTGATTGCCGATGACGATATTAAGATACCCACTGATTGATGTTAGAAAAAATGTAAAACTTAGCGAATAGTCTTTAGTTTAAAAATATGTTTTTTATCTGAAAATTACAAGTAATACGTTATATTTTTTACTTCTTTTGCGTAAAAATTGCACAGGCGAAGATCAAAACATTTTTGTCAGCTCTTTCAATCCTTCATCAGCTCTGAGCAATTTATAAAACGTTCAAGAAACTATACCTCCAGGGACGTAAGGCAGGGAGAACTCTGGCTGGTTCTTGAAGCCTTTCTTGGCGGCAGCACGACCTCGCACAAGGTCCTCGTCCATTACCAGCTTGTGGTTCACCCTGTGGAAATAACAACCATTAAAATTAGATTTGCTGAAACGTACAGCGAAAAGGAATTATTTATTTATTTGTAATGTGCATTAGACTCGTATCACCTATCCAAACCAATTCGGATATTTTGGTTTTATTAAGTACCCATGTAGGGTAAATTGCTAGTAACTGGCCACCCTCCAGTAACTGGCCACCTTGTATGAAAAATGAACTCTATATGCTTTTAATTACACTTCATTTTGGAAGAGGGATTGTCATTAACATGACACAAAGTTTTAAAATGAATTGTAACTGTAAGTCTATAGAGTTCATTTTTATATAAGGTGTTCAATTACTGGAAAGCGGCCAGTTATTAGAAATTTACCCTACCTTTTTTGTCAGTAGTTTAGTTGGTACTGGCCCTGCCTACGAAGCCGAAGCCGGGTTCAAATTCTGGAAAGGGCATTTATTACTTCAATTTACTATTTTACTCCGGGGCTTAACGAATTCAAAGGTTAGTTTGTTGTTGTTGTTGTATTCTGGCCATTTTTACAGATATGAGATAAAGGTAGGACCTGTGTTGATTGAAAGTTAACTCACTTTTTAATATAAGGTGTCCTAGGGTAGGAATTTACTGGCACGTTGAAACTCTGGAAAAGACATTAGATTTTTTAATAAATATTCACATCATTTTTATAAACCAACGGTTTCGATTTCAATTTTACAATCGACGACAAAGATATCATTACGGTTAAGGTGCCAAAAATATATTTATACGACCTTATTTTCAAGGCAATAAAGTAGTGTAAATATATTTTTGGCACTTAAACTGTAATGACATCTTTGACGTCGACTATACGAACTTTACTATACGTGCAATAATCTGTGATTCTTGCCTAGGTGAAGTTATTAAATTATTTATCTTCTAAGCAGATGGTTTTACGAGATATCGCGAGAACTTCTTTTCGCGTTCTTAAGTTCCCGAGTTCCTTGCCCCCTTTATTTGACAATAAAACTTACTTGGAAAGCTTCATTAAGGGCAGGCGCAAGCCGCACGGCCGGCGCACGAGTGGCGGTCGCGTACGATTTGCGAGTCGCCTGCGCAGCATTCTGAAACCGATGGTGACATTGCCATTACCGCAATTTCGCTCAGCGATTCAACAGCTACGCCTAAGTTAACAACGTATACAAAGATATCCAAAAATGCATGCGTCTCTCACGGGAATTGGGTAATAATATTGTCACCGAAGTCACGGTGGTTGACACGCTCGGAGAAATGGCAGGGGGCTGGGTCAAACACAAACCCATGTTCGGAGTTATTCCGGTGGACAATCTAAAAGTTAAGGCGTATAAAGCTTACCTAATTTTCTTATCGCATTATCTTCATTAAGACGTACTCCTTTTTCATTGTATTGTATGATAAAAATCATTACAACCTGCCCACAGGCTATCGACCACAGGAAAGAAAATTGCATGTTCAGCTGAACTGTAGAGCCAATTTTTCCTGTGGCCAATAGTAAGCAACTGGTAGGAGTGTAGTCGTGATTTTTATCATACAATTCAATAGGAAAGGAGTGCATTTAAATGACAATAAGGCTTTCATAAGAAAATTAAGTCTCATAGTCCTTAACTTTTAAAATGTCCACCGGAAAGACTCATAACATGATTTTGTATTTGCCTCTTAAATGCGATTCAGTTTAGATTCAGCCTGTCAATTTTGACAGTTATTCTATAGACTTAACACATCGCTATTCAATTTAGGTCCTACTCCTCATTTAGTTGATCTAGTCCCCTCCAGGAAATTATAGTAGTTGCTATGTAGCCCTTTAGTTCGGCCTATTTGCAAAGGTTTGCCTCCACGCTAAATGCCTAGTGCGTTTAGTTGCTATTGTCTTAGCATCAAATTTGAGTTCGACGATAAACGCTTATCCTTCAAATAGTAGATTTATGATTCTACGTTTATATTCAGAAATTATGAGAGTATTTGTAGAAATAGCCGAAAGCACCTTTCTAATTTGATCACTAAATACATTAATTTGGATTAGAGTTGTGCCATTGTTGAGAATGTACTCCTCTTTGTACAAAAAACGTTCACGCGCAAGAACATTCTCTCAATAACGCAACAATTCTAATGTTAACAAGCTAACAGGAAATGATACGAAATTTATAAAAATAGGGCTGTCAAAACAAAAATGGAAACAATACACTACACGGCACTCTGCCAAAGATGGAACACCAGTTTTCCGGGCACGCGGCAGCCCCTTGCAAATAGGCCTAGCTATTGCGGCCGACGACGTATTACTGGAGCCGCGCCTACCACGTGGAGCGAGCTTGCCCTGCCAAGACGGTATCTTCTTGTTCTGTAACTTTGCCTGCAAAATTTAAGCCGATAACGTACATAAGCTTTTCAAACCCAATAACCCAATAACAGCAACAACTTAAGTAGTCATAGTTGCTATGACAAATAGAAGTTAGTAAAGTACTAAAGATATTGGCCATATTTTGACGAGAGGGAAGGCGTTAAAAAGGTTAAAAGAAAAGCGTTCAACAATTGAAGAGCTGGTGATTCTGATTAGTCGTTTTTTAAGGTGTGCTGCTACTGCAAATAGCGTAACTTATGACTTGTTCCAATTTTATCATAGTTGAGGCGATATAATGGAAAAGGGACAGTAAGTAAGCCTACTATGGTACCGTTTTCACCGGAAAAATGAGACCATCACGAGCCACAAATACACAAATATACAGGAGGGTATAATTGTAAAGACATGTCACCTCAGGAGGAACGTGCGCAGTTTCGGAAACGTTCAGGGGTTTTTTCTCGGACACCGTCTCCATTTGCGCCTCGGAAGCTGAAAGAGACAGTCAACTAGTTAAAGATATGTGTTCGAAGATCGTGACTTGGCCGTATTATGACGGCACTAAGAATACATTTATCACTACTTTTCCCGTGGGTGTCGTAAAAGTCGGCTAAGGGATTGAGACGAGTGTCACTTCACCATTTATTTATCGAAGATTGATGATAGGCAGCATTATCATAGTGGACACACTATACCAGTAATTGGAGTTCGAGGCCAACGAAACTACGACAGATGCGTTATTGTCAAATCTGTCAAAGTCTCTTACGTGATTGTCAAATAAAGTTTTCAGGTTTCCACAACCTTTTTGTTATTTAATTTATTTATTTAAAATAATTCCTAATAAACACATTATATACCTCTGTAATGTTTTTACGCGTTTCTGTTTAATATGGCTGTCACAACTAGGATTTTCTTAAAAACACGTAAATACCTAAAAACTTTTATTTTCTCTTAACTAACATTGATATGACAACATTTTCTTGTAAAGAACTTAAAATTACCAGTGAACACAAACGACAGCGTGCCATATTTATTAAGACAGTATTTATAACATTTCACCCAGTATATTTCATTTGGAATTGAATTTTTTGATGATGGGGTGTATAGCGAAGCTAAACATGGCTGAACCAAGTGGGTCACCTTGTTAACAACCTACGGAAGAAAACAAAACGTTAGATCTCTATGATAATTTAAATGGAGAACTATAGCACTGCCAAAGAAAGGGTTTAGCAGCCTTACCGAACAAGAGGTGCCTTTCCCCACGGATGAGGTCAATATTTTAGGTGGTGTACTAGCAGGACCTAAGAATACTCCATGCTTAATATCAGCTCTAGATCTTCTTTTGTTTTAGAGTTATTCAAGATAATGTAAAATATACAGGGTGTCGTTGAAAGGGGCATATTTCGTAAACTGTTCAAATTAAATCAACCAAACAAAATTGTGTTTGATAACAATAAAATAAACTACAAAATGCATATTTTTAACCTGCATCTTGTCCTTATTTTTCATAATAAAAAAAGGTTTCTTGTTTATTTTTTCATATTTTTTTTTATTTCACGCGGAGGTACACCTACAAAAAAAATATGCATACATAGCCACTAATGTCCACTGTATACATAAATAAAAATATTTCCGTAAATCATCGTGCGTAATGCCAAAAAAAAATTTTTTTCAGAAGTAGTCGTTACTGGCATACAAATAAAGTACCGGTGCAGTGTGAACATAAGTTAGTGTGTTGTGTAGGTATACAATCTCTCGACACTTACGTACCGCACAAAATATCATTGACGTAAATTGACTTATTAGTACATTTGCTTTATAAAAGAGAGATAAACATTTGACACATTGTTTTCGACATTTGGTTTGTTACATTTTCTGTTGGAAAATGGAAAACATTAAGTGTAAGCCTTGTGAAAAAATATATGTGGAAAGAAAAATTGCATACAAACTGGGCAAGAGGCTGATTTATATAGCAAATGCACTAATAAGTCAATTTACGTCAATGATATTTTGTGCGGTAAGTGTCGAGAGATTGTATTCCTACACACTATGTTATGTTCACACTGCACTGGTACTTTATTTGTATACGGGCCATTCCATATGAAATCATCAGATTCTGATTTAATTCCGCGCTGACTGATTTTTAAACAGTTTGAAAAAAATCAAGGATGATAGTCTTAAGTAAGTTGTACGTAAACCGTCAATACTTTTTTTTTTACTTGCTGCTCATCCAGATGGGGCCCGCTTTAAGTTTCAATTTACCTGTTTTTGAGGTTCCACGAGAAGCGGTGTTAATTTGTTTCGGTAACTAATATACATTTTTTATATATTTTTTCTGATTCTCTAGTAAACGTACTTTAAAATGTTATTATCAATATGCATCAAGCTATTTTACTTATTCCATCATAAATGTTGAAAGTTTTGTGAATATTTTCAAATTCCGCCCATTTTCTATTGGATTGTGCAGCATGTCTACTGGCCTTAGGGAATTAATATTTTTTTACTGTATAGTACAAGTATTGCTCTCATAAAATAACTGAGGGTTTGATCACAAACTTTTCATTTAGCTGAAAAAAAGAATGTTAAAGTTGGCCATTTTACGAAATTGCTCAACTTTGACTTCAAATCTCATCATGTTTGGCAATATAAAAAAAATCCAAAAAGTTATACAAAATATAGTACCAACTCTATTCTATAGGAATCCGTTTCATTTGGTTTGTGTTTTCGATTTCTGTGAGAATTATGATTTTTTTAATGTCCATTTTTCGGAACTTTTTACGACTATTTTCCGGCGCTCTATGACTTCACTATTTTAAATAAAGCGCATTAAATTATTCATAACTATATTTTATTAGTCATTAACAACAGCAAGAATCTTTATTTAAGTTGCGATGTACGTAATTAAGTATGTCAGTGTGCGTATGACCCTTGTGTTAATGCACGATTTACGAATTCATGTTCATATCATGCAAAAGTCAGCAAAAAAGCTTGTCACAAATATGTAATGTATATATTTGCGTGTGTGTGTGTGTAAAGTATTATTACCTGACTACCTTTACGACATTAACATTTTTGGAGTAGGAATATCTTCCGGCTCGTAAGGTGCCGTTTGAAACTGGCACAAAATTATGATACGACCTGGTATTTTTTATTGTTATCGCATTATTGAATCAACATCATTACTCTTATCTAAAGACAGTAGACATGTGTAATAAAACCTATAAGTACCCTATTTCAGACGTATTATAAGAGGTGCCACTAGCATTTTCATGCTTACCATCAAGAAAGTGGTGTACCACTTTTTTGGTTGACTGTACATAGTAAACGAGGGAATCAACAATCATCATTTTGTTGTTTATTACGTTTATAAATGTTGTCCGTGATAAAAAAAAACATTAACTTAAACAACTACTTTGAAACTTCTTGCTAACTTGTAGATTTCAAAAAATCATATCTCTTTCAAAAATCAATAACACAATATAAATAAAGATGATTTACAAAGAGCAAAGTAAGTTCTTCTCTTCTGTGTACTTTTCAGATCTTTAAACTTTGCCAAACATGGTTTTTTTTAACGTCATAAAAAGCAAATTCTTCAAAAATGGTTTTGTAATTTACTGTTTTTTTAAGTTAGAAGAACTAAATTCAAAAATATTGTTAAAGTTTTCATTTAAAGACTATTTGAGCTTGTTAATTTAAAAAAAAATACCTGTCTAGACCAAGCGAGCAATCCAATAAAAGCTACTGAACATCACTGAACATTAGCAAAATAACATGAAGTTTTAGAAGTTTGTCATACAATAAGTAATAAAAATATACATACTGTAATACATACATGTACAAGTACACATATTAAATAGTAAATTAACATATAATAAAATTCAGTTTCACACATTAAAAAAAAGTTAAAGCAATTTTCATCGACCTCAAAAATCGCTTATTTTTAAACTTCAGACGTATGTTATCTGGCTGTTAGGCTGTTTAAAAATTGAACAACTACGGTTTTATGTAAAGCATACCTATATTATCATCCATGATTTTTTCCATACAAATCGGAAAGCATGCAGCGCACCTCATTTGATGATTTCATATGGAATGGCCCATACCAGTAACGACTACTTCGGGAAAAAAAAAAATTCCCCTCACTAGCTCGTAAAGCGCTCGTTTATCGTTTAATACGAGCGGGTAAAAACGCTTTTTACACACTTGTGAATAAAGTAATTTGACATTGCTCTAATTCCTATAGCCCCCTAATGCCTAGTATAAGTGGATCTGTATGACCGTAGCAAACATGCACAATCGGAGCTCACATGTTAAATTGGTCGTTCTCATGGGTGACTTTGTAAGCCATTGGCTATATTTAAGTTCCAGAAGTAACTCTATTCCACGATACGTTTCGACATTGAGTTTTAAATGGTTTCTTTAAGTTAATTTAAATTTGGATGAGATTTGTAATCATATTTCCTCGCGATAGTGAGGGGAAAAAAGTCGTATTACACTTGGCGGCAAAGTTTGTTCAACTCTCGTGCCTTGAGATCTTCGCAATGCTCAAGATTCCAGTTTTTGAACCACTCGCTACGCTCGTGGCTCAATTTTGGAATCTTTCGCTAGCTCAGGTATCAATATTGGCACGACAGTTAAACAACAACTTTGCCCCCTTGTATAATAAATAACTATTTTTTGGCATGACGCACGATGATTTAAGGAAATATTTTTATTTATGTATACAGTGGACATTAGTGGCTATGTATGCATATTTTTTTTGTAGGTGTACCTCCGCGTGAAATAAAAAAAAATGAAAAAAAAAACAAGAAACCTTTTTTCATTATGAAAAATAAGGACAAGATGCAGGTTAAAAATATGCATTTTGTAGTTTATTTTATTGTTATCAAACACAATTTTGTTTGGTTGATCTAACTTGAACAGTTTACGAAATATGCCACTTTCAACGACACCCTGTATATTTTACATTATCTTGAATAACTCTAAAACAAAAGAAGATCTAGAGCTGATATTAAGCATGGAGTATTCTTAGGTCCTGCTAGTACACCACCTAAAATATTGACTTCATCCGTGGGGAAAGGCACCTCTTGTTCGGTAAGGCTGCTAAACCCTTTGTAGGTCAAAGGAATTTTACGAATACGAAATGTGAACATAAAGCACGCTACAATGTATTATTCTGGAATTTTCTAAACGTATGCAGAAATAGGGTTTTAATTTATGTGTAGTTAAATTGCTGTACCAAATGTTGTTAATACCTGAGGTGGTACCAGCGCAATACAAACTTTGTTACTAATAATTGCGGATAATGCCGTTTTTATTAAAATATCTTATATTTACGTGAAAATAAGTAAATAATATTGTTTCTATAAATTAACGAATTAAAATTACCAATAAATAAGATATCTCAACGTCTGTTTATAGAAAATAAGGATTTACAATTGTATGAACATTTCATTGTTGTGGCAATATTTTCGTAGATTCTTTGGCCTCGAACTCCAATTAGTGGTTTACTGCGATCGCCAACCCGCTTGTGCTAATAAAATAAAGCTAAACATAAAAATAATTACCAGGAGTATAATTATAGTCCAGTAAAGATTCTCCGGCCGCGCTCTCCGTACAAGACCTGCTGTGGTCCTGAAATTAAAACATTTTAATATAAATGGTAAATGATTGCTGCTTCATAAAAACTAAATAAATCATAACATTAAATTACCTACATAACAGTAAAAAAATTTAATATTTAACAACATAGTCACTTATAAAGTCAGCCAAGTCATCTTACAGTGTCGTAGGTATATAAATTGTACAAGGAGTAACTTGCTTAACCGCACTATAGGTACAAAATGACGAAAACGTCTCACTCGCGCGTTTACTATTTTTCTGGCTTAGGCTGGCCTGATTTGCGAAAACCACGATAAAAACCTCAATGACAAAATTTGTGCAAATGTTTTAGAAAACAACAATGTCTTCCCGTAGGTGGTGTAAGAGTCGTCTCGGCTATGGGATTGAAGGGTCACTGACCATTATTATTGATCGAAGATTGATGATGGGCAGCAGCATCATGAATCATAGGGGACACATTACTGCGGTCGCCAATCCGCTTGCCCATCGTGCCGTTGTGGGCATTTACCTCCATACGCATAGGCTAAGAAGAAGCCGTTGTCCAGCAGTGGACTGATATAGGCTGACAATGTGTTTAGAAAACTGTATTTACAGGAATAATGTTGAGGGTCCATTGTTGGCGGGGCTTGCTGAGTCGCGCTGTGCTCTGCTGAGGTGGAGTCTGTAAACAATTTATTGAAACCTGTCACAGTTAATAGGGCCTACTTACAAGTCTATCCTCGTGCCTACATCATGTCAGAAACTGCCAAATCAAATTGGAAATTTGTCTAATTGACATAGTTTCTAAATTGATTGAGGCTTATGTCCTTTGGGAAGGACACATGTAGGCAGGAGGCTATTAGCAATAAAAAAGTATCTTCTTGCAGTTGGCAGAGCCGACCGACATTGGGGTTTATTGATGCTGAAGAACTACCCCCACCCTGGGAACTAGGACGTGTATGTAGGACACACTGGGAGCTGTTCAGAATACCCACTAACCCAAGCCAAGACATATCCACCTGCAGCAGAGTCGTCTAACTAATTTAGGCCACGGTCGTTTCGACTTGCCGCCCGCGGCCGACAGCGGCCCGTTGCCCGCGGCGTCCGAATGGTGTGTTCGAGGATGCTCGGGAGTGGTCGTTTTCGTCCGCCAGCGTGTGCGGCGATCCCTAGGGCGGCGGGCATAAACGACTACTCCCGAGCGGCCTTAATGTATTCAGGTATGCATTTAGGATTTTTTCCTCATATGGATTGAAGAGTACTGTAAAGGTTTTTTTTTTTTTTTTTTTATGTTGGCACAACAAAGTGGCTCCACTCCACCTGATCGTAAGTGAAAAGTAGAGCCCAAATCGCGGCGGCAACGAACAGGAGACAATCAGTAACCTGTTAGTTGCCACCGCCTTGCTGGCCCGGTAGATGCTGGTAAATACACCGGCTGACCCCGAAACACGGCAAACACGAAGGTAAGTCATTTCACGGGCGTTTACACCGAATGTACGGTGGTAGCCAACCAGGCGGGTACTAGTAAAAATACCCTACCACCGGCTAAAGGTATTAAACCTTTACAGTCTATTTCACATGACGAAGGGTGCTGGCATGATATAGAATTCAACTTTAGAATGCTTGCCGTCTCTGTCATGTAGAAGAATCTAGATAGGAGTTGAGTTGAAAGTGGACAAGCTTCATGTGAAGACCTAGAATTGTATTGATTTAATGTAATGAAGAAAAGATTATTATAAAAGTAATATCGAGGAAGCCCTATTGTTTGATTGCATGCTGAAGTCCTCCCACAGTACTGACCATCACTAATATTATTATTTCTGAAATAAATTACATAAACTAGATGGGGAAATAAAATACCTGTATTTCCTTTCCGAGTTTTTTCCTCAGTTCCGCGTTGAACACATCCACGAAGCCATCGTGAGTGAAATATCTGTGATAATAAAAAGGGCATTAAATGTCTGATTCTGATTCTGTAATAAATTCACATACACAAAAGGAAAGCTCCTATTTACCGAACTCCTAACTCCTTATTTAACCTCAAGAAGAATGTAGGTAATCAGTGCGGCGAAATAGTCAAATCATTGATTTCACAAACTGCCAATTGTATCTAGATATAATCGAGGTGAAAAATGGAATCAAGGAAGTGATAGGGACAGGCAGGATCTACTTGAATAATAGTGCGGTATAATATCGGCTTTATGTGTTTTTTTATAATTGATATTTCCCAAACAAAAATGCGATGAAGTACTTTTTTCTTTTTCTTCGAATTCCAATAAATATTATGCAATATTTTGCACTTCTATAGATCTAGGAACACCTTGTATAAGTATAAAAACAATAATGATTTTATTTAAAGCTTTTAAGGCTTGAAACAGTACAAACTGAATTGACTTATACCTTGAAGGCTTAGGAGGCTTTAAAGCTCGAGTCTTAACCCCTCGTATGCTTCCTGTCAAATTATGTTACAGTAAAAATGACCTTGACACTTAAAACAATAGATTGAAATTCCCACGCACGGATCCGTGTCTAAGCATACGAGGGGTTAAAGACTTGAAGCTTATGCGTTCGATGACGACAACACGAAGCTTTTAATTTGAGGCTTATCCGGCCAAGGCTTTAAGGTTCGAGGCTTCTACACTCAGCAGTCGCTACTCCGGGGCTTTTTTACGCCTCAATGCTTAAATTCACAACACTAGTTATTACTTGTTAGTCGTTGTCGTGTTGTTGTTGTTCCTTCCTAGGTGTATACGGCCTGCAGATCTTTCAAAGCTTTTCTATCCTAAACCACCATCCTGACTGCTCCAGTTAATTCCAATAGCTCGTAGCTCTTCAACACTTTATCTCTACGTTAGTAGTTTAGTTTTGCGAGCCAAATTAGAGCATAATATGAACAATACGAAGACACATATATGTCAAGGTCGAAGGCATGTACATATTCTGTCTGTCGAAAATAGTCGCTTAGGATGAGACCGCGTCCATTGAAGAAAGAAAGAAAGAAAGAAAGAAAGAAAATACATTTATTTAACGCCACAAACACAGTAGATAAAAACACACAAAAAGTAACAAAGTTTAGACGCTAAAAGGGATCCCCACTCAGCATGTTGCCACGGTAAACCATGGCGCTGGTTTTCAGTGGGGACCCAACTTAAACTAAAACAGTAGGTAACTCTAAAATCTTACAAACTAAACCATTGCATGCTTACGGTTTCATACTAAATAGCCAATTTCGATAATCATAATGCGTACACATGCTGATAATTATGTGTCTTCACCGTAACTGTTGATAGGATCGCCATTGCCGGATACGCATGTGCTAGTAGCATGAGCACTCACTTATGCCTCAGCAGTGCACCAGCAGAAGGCCTGGCCCGCGGCTCCGTCCTCAGACAAGCTGCCAGCAGATCCTTGCCGTGCCCAGACCCGGGCAGCGTGCCTCGAGGGCCGGCCGTCAGCGCTGCGCCTCCTGATAGCCGGGCTACCACTTGTTGGTGACGGGGCGGCAACTTGCCTGGAAAATGGTCGAAATATTGAATGGTCGAAATATTGTTTATGGTAGACACACGTCTATGAGTGGCTTAAGGTTGTAGTACCTTCGAAACATTAAGTACAGATGTCGCTAGTGATTAGCTTCACAATACCATTGACTAAATTCGCCGTGATCGATGGAAGGTCGTCTGGTGTAATTGGAAGTACGTTGGACCGGCAATCCAGAGGAAGCGGGTTCGAATCCCGTGACAACCAGAGTCTTTCGCAGTTGGTTTTTTCTATGGTAAGCACATCTGTTACGACATTGTGGGAAATATTGAATGTAATAAGCAGCAACATCTGCCAATAAAATTAGTCACGTTAGAACGCAAAGACGGATTTTCTATCGCCTCCTTATAGTACGGTCAAATCGTACATAATTTTACCCTAAACTCGCAAATCAAGTAGTATCGCTGCATTTTTGGTATGTTGTTTAGACACCATAGGACAGTATAACACCATATTTTGCAAGCAAAAAAAAGTTGTGCTAGCTGGGTAGTACGTGAAAAACTGCGAAATTTACGGCCATTTTTTAGTTTCCGATTTTTATTTAAAAAACCTTACGTTTTTTGATATCATATGTAAATAAATGTTTAAAGACTAATAAATTTCCAACAAGTTGAGCTAGCATGCATTACCGTAGGTCTTATAGTTTCAGAGATTCGAGGCTTTAAAAAGTACCCCTTTTTGTAAACTAGATACAATTTTGTGTTTTGCTAACGTTTTCGACTTAATATCGCCTCACCTAATTATGCTACGAAAACATGCAATAATGACCTTATAGTGCACTTAATATTCTTTAATTTAAGAGTAAAATTAGGTCAGTGAACTTCGTAGTTGAAAGTATAAACCCGAAATTCCAAAGGCAGGAGGCCCGCTATCTAAGTTTTTCATACAAATCGCAAGTCGAGTTGCAAAGCTGCAATTTTGGTATATTATAAAGGCCTTATAGATATATACGAAAATGTATATTAAAAGAAAAACAAAAAAATAATTTGGGCATAGGACGTAAAAAATGGAAAAAAAATCGCACTTTTTTTAGTTTTTGACGTTTAACTAAAAATCTATTATCTTTTTGATACTGATTGCTATAAATTTAAGAAAGAACATTAAATTTGAAAGGATTTGAGCTATGTTGCATCACCGTAAGTTATATATATTTTGAGATACGACATTTCATAAAGTGCCCTTTTATCAAAACATAAACAAATTTTAGGTTACGTTAAAGCTATTCACTAAATATTGGCAAATCGTTCGCGCTAAGAAAAAAAGTAATTATAGATAATAACTACATTAAATTTGGAACAAATTGAGCCTATAACAATCACTGTAAGTCTTATAGTTGGGGGTATACGAGGCTTCAAAACATGCATTTATTTTCTTAACTTAATGATGGGCACATTTTGAAATGTCGTATCTCTAAATCTATATAATTTAGGGTAATGCAAGGTAGTTCAAATCCTTTCAAATTTCATATTCTTTCTATGTTTTGTAGCAATTAGTGTCAATAAGATAATAGTTTTTTAATTAAACGTCAAAAAGTAAAAGAAGTCCAAATTTTTTCAGTTTTTTTCGTCCTATGCAGAAATTCCTTTTTTGTTTTTCTAGTAATATGCATTTTTGTACGTCCTTATAGGGCCTATATAATGTACTAAAATTGCAGCTTTGCAACACGACTTGCGATTTGTATGAAAAACTTAGATAGCGGACCTCCTGCTTTTTGAATTTCGCGTTTTTAGTTTCAATTACAAAGTTTACTGACCTGATTTTACTCTTAAATGAAAGAATATTAATTGCGCTATAAGATAATTATTTCATGTTTTTCGTAGCATAATTAGGTAAGGCGATATTAAACCAAAAACGTTAGCAAAACCCAACATTTTATCTAGTTTACAAAACAGGAAACTATTTGAAGTCTCGAATCTCTGAAACTATAAGACCTACGGTAATGAATGTTATCTCATCTTGTTACAAATTCATTCATCTTTAAACGTTACCTGATTTATATTGTCAAAAAACGTAAGGCTTTTTTTATAAAAATCAGAAACTGAAAATAGACAGTAAATTTCACTGTTTTTCACGTATAACGCAGCTAGCACAACTTTTTTTTGCTTGCAAAATGTGGTTTTATACTGCCCTATGGTGTCTAAATAACATACCAAAAATGCAGCTTTACTACATGTTTTGCGAGTTTAATATACGATTTGACCGTACTATTAGTAAACACTGCCTCTGTTGCTCAGTTTATGCGTCCATGAGGCCTATTAAAAGGTGTCCTCAAACAAAAGAAATTATATTTCCAACACTTAATGAATATAAAATTCACTGCTAATTTTTACTATCTGGGTGGCAGAAGGCAATCGTCTTCTCTGCCAGGAGGCGTGTAATAACCCTGAAAGATTAACGGACATGAGCGTCGGTGTTTCGCGATTTCGGGGTTGGACCCATACTAAAAGTTGCTCAATATTGCTTATAAATATAAGTACGGTATGTGCGAGGTTACTAGTGTCTCGGGAAACACCGTGTGGGTATTATTAAACCGCGATTAGAATGGGATTCAAAAGTACTGTTGACACAACAGCGTATATGTCAATGTAGGATATATTCATAATTATATTAATATATTCATAGTTTAAGTGCAGAGATTTACAGATAATAGATTAATAAATCACTTACTAAATCTATAAACTATTTTCTTGATAAATGTTGTGTCATTTGTTGTGTCAACGGTACTTTCGAATCCCTTTCTGATTCCGGTTTGATAATACAGGAAGGCACTTCTATTAAGTAACTTGACTTACCGACAGTCTTGATGATGAGAGCGAGCTGGTCGATGTCAGAATCTCCCGGGAACAGCGGGTCGCCGGTCAACATCTCGGCGAACAGACAGCCCATCGCCCAGATGTCCACTTCGGGGCCGTACCTGGGCATATCCAAATTTTTGTATGGGTAGTTAAGTCTTCCATTCTTCATTTCATTTCATTTCAAGCGAAGCTGATAGTAATAAAGGTAGCCTATGTTTGGGATTAAAGAACAGGGGGGTTACCATGACGTACTAATGCGGTTCAGTTTAGGTCGAGAGAAAGGGCGGCTATACGAGTCGCATATCTCTGTCCTTTCCCTGACGCCAACGCCCCAGTTCTATAAACTGGGCAACCAGAAACTCCTGCACTTTTACCTTCCGTGGTTTTTGTTCACTACGTATTCTACGGATGCAGAGTTACTAGATATCCTATGGGCGCAGATAGAGTTCTAGCCTCTTCCAATTCAACATACATTATAATGGATAACTAGAGTTTCCGAAGTGGGTGCTGATGACTACAGCGTCATTAACCACGGAATAAAAAAAATACCGTCGCTTATCCCATGATCATTTTATTTTTCTAGTAAGCCATCTTAATGAATACCTGTGCTCAGCGACCAGCAACTCCGGCGCTCTATACCACCGCGTGGCCACGTACTCCGTGTAGGGCTCCCCTGGCGCCGCCAGAGCCCGGGCAAAGCCCAGGTCGCACAGCTTGACAATGCCAGTGTTGGATACCAGCACGTTTTCCGGCTTCACGTCGCGGTGAATGATCTGTAAGAAGAATACATTGAAAGAAAGAAAGAAAGAAAAAACATATATTCGTGACACAACATAGACATTAAAACATAAAATAAACATAGATGTAATTAAACAAAATGCCACAAAATGGTCTCCAATTCAGCATTAGAATAGTTGCCACGTTTTCAAACAAAGGTTCGGCGAAGTTCTGTTGCTTATTGTAACCATCTGACCATTTATAAACCTTTAAAGAATCGCCGAGTCTGCATTCAGTGCCGCGCCTCCTGGGTTAGGAATAACTTGTATGAAGATGAACATTTGCGTTGGTAGCAGTGAATGTGTAACCAGGGGCCTATTTCTCGAAAGATTGTAACTTGTAATACAAGCGGAAGTCCTTATCTAATTAATAGTGTTAAAAAGAGACTTCCACTTGTATTACAAGTTACAAGCGTTCGAGAAACGGGCCCCAGTAATCGAGTAAATCATTGTAACTTGTATTTTATTTACCACTAGAAAACAAGACGCGTCAATCCTATAAAATGAATACCATCAATAAAAAAAATCATACCTACTTCTTTAATTCCAGTCTATTTCCCATTTCTCCTTATTATTTTATTTATGAATAAAATTACAATAATGTATCCGCATCATACATATCAAAAGATAAATTTTCAGTACAGGAAATGAGATCATCAGAAAATAATAGGTATGGTCAGCTCCAAAAATATTATTAACGATTTAGATCTTTGTACCTCTGACACACGTTTTGAAATGTACACAATAATGATTAGACGTTAACTGTATCTAGAGAGGAAATTTGTCTCACCGAGTTCTGGTGGCAGAAATCGATCCCCTTCAGCAGCTGATAGAGATGCTTTTTGGCAGTGTCCTCTCCTAATCCTCCAGGGGAAGCCTCAAGCTCGTCCAGCAGGGTGTGGTCCAGGTATTCGAAAACGAGGTAGAACCGACGCTTGCGGCGGAACACCTCGATCATGTTCACTAAGTGCTCGTGGCGAAGTTTCTGGAACGAATAATTGCGTTCAGGACGTTGTTCGGGCTGCCCCGATATTGTAGTGCATTACTGTTTTTTTACTATCATGAGGAAACGATGTGCGTCCCTTCTCAATCAGCTGCACAGTTCGAATAGCATTCTGAACACGCAAGCCCAGCGCTGGGATTCGCCACTATTGCAGCACTACTTCTAACGCTTTTTTCAACTGCAGGCGCCAGTCGTGCCGGTGCCCAGGCGCCTTTAGATTTTACTTAAATTTACCATCTACTAATCAAAGCGATAAGTTTTGTAACTTCTAGGTACTACTTAATACTTGCATGGAATGAACATTTTCTGAAATAAATGATTTAAATTTGAATAACTTTGACAATGTACAGAATTCTACGAGTACAGTACATCGTGCATCGGAAGAATAGTTCAGTAATTTTTTCCTTCGGCTTTTCACGTAAACGTCCGAATTCATATTGCTGTCACCACGGACTTCAGTGTCAATTGCACTAAAGCTACTTTAGACAGAAATGCGGATTCACTATTTCGACGGCAAACGGGGACTAGAGGTCTGTTTGGGTCAAACGCAAACCCATGTTCGGAGTTTTTCCGGTAGACAATCTAAAAGTTAAGGCCTATAAAGCTTGATTTTCTTATGAAACCCTTATCTTCATTAAGACGTACTCATTTTTCATTGCATTGTATGATAAAAATCATTACTACCTGTCCACAGGCTGTTAACTATCGACCACAGGAAAGAAAAAGTGCGTGTTCAGCTGAACCGTAGAGCCACTCTTTCCTGTGGCCAATAGTAAGCAACTGTTAGGAGTGTAGTTGTAATTTTTATCATACAATTCAATAGGAAAGGAGTGCCTTTAAATGACAAAAAGGGTTTAATAAGAAATATAACTCTCATAGCCCTTAACTTTCAAAATATCCACCGGAAAGACTCATAACATTATTTTGTGTTTGACCCATTTCCTTTCAACGTGACCCTATGGTTGAGTGTTACTTGGCTGTTTACAAAATGTCAAAGACAAGCATAATATAATAGCCCCTTTTATTTCGCCTTACCACAAACTTACTACTCGACAGTCCTTCAATACAACGTCAAGTTTGTAACCAATAAATTACACAACTTATGTAAAATGCTTAAATAATATATCATTATCAATAATTCAATATCATATCATAGTAAACTATACGTAAAATAACGAATGGAAAAGTGAATAGATAATGACATTGGGTCGTTTCACTGAGTCACTGACTTTATTATTAGTCTAGTATTGGGAAAACTTTACTCATTTCTAGAACCTAAAAACCTTGAACATTGCTTTGTATTATATCAATGCCTTACGCTGAATTTGTATTGAAAAAGTGCCGTATTTTTAAAAAGGCTTATCTATATGAAAGGTTTACAAAATTAAGTTCTTTTGAACACTGGAGAATAAACCGTAGGTACACTTAAGGGTAAATTCAGTGCTGAGGTGTAATTTGAAGTTTGCTTATTTCTGTGGCCTAGAAAAAGTAGGTCCACGCTTTATATAATACATAATATAAAGGGAAATAACGCGATGACTTGTCATTTCCCAGCAAATCGCACCTAGCAGAAAGTAATTTTTACTCGTAGTCTAGATTTTGTATTGTTTGTGTTGTTGCTCAGCCGTGTGATGACGGCAATAAGAATACATTTGTCACCAACCCGACTCCTCCTGCGGGTGTCGTAAGAGTCGACTAAGGGGTAGTAGCGTCATCATAGTGGACACATTACTTCGATCGCTAATCCGCTTGCCCAGCGTGGCGATTATGGGTATTTACCTCCTAATGCGTGTATTCGCATAGTTAATGGGAGAGGCATACGTCCAGCAGTGGACTATCATAGGCTGATGATGATGAGATTTTGTAAAGTTATGAAGGTAACCCAAAGACTAGGCGCATTCTTCATTATGGTAGCATTGGCAGCATCTCAATCATATAAGTATAGCCGTCTATATAAATATAGAGGAGAATACATATTTAAGGTAAGTCTAAGGTATTAGAAGAGATACCTTGAGCATCCGTATCTCCCGCAGCGCCATCTTGCGCACAGCAGCATCATCTTCTGTTTCTAGAAACTTCTTGATGGCGACAAGCTGGCCGGAGTCGCGGCGGCGGCACTTTAGCACCACGCCGTAAGAGCCTTCACCGACCTGATCGCAATAAATAGATTTTTCTCAAACATGCAATGAAAAATTGTCTTTACATTCCTTAAAATAGACTCTGAAGTATCGCTTTTAGGGTGCAGTAACTCACTGGGATGGAAATGGAATTTCATAACACTTTTCGGGTTAGGCCTGCAAAGTAACTTTTTTTTAATTTCGACAACATTGTCATTTTTTTTTGTATTTTCTTGAGTCCAAATTTTTTTCGTTGTCTTGTTTCATACCACTCTGTCACGCTTTTAGTTGCTGTTTCGGCTCAGTATATAAAAAAAACAGGTGCACTTGTATTTCTTTTTCACTCTACTTAGATTTTAAACCATACATCAAAAATTGGAAACAAAACATCATCATCTCATACAAAAATCACAATTGTGTCACGTTTTTTAGGGACACAAAACAAGACAACGTAAAGAATTTTGATCCCTTTGTATATTTGAGAAAAGCACTATACATGCCTCGGCGTGAAAACGGATTCCCGGCCACGTTACCTATCACAACTTGGCCGGAAATCCTCATTTTCCCGGCCTCTGATGTAATGTATTATATTTGGTAGTCTCCGTAGCTCAGTCGGTTAGTTAGACCCTACCTACAAAGCTGAAGGTTCCCGGAAGGGAATTTATTTGTGTGTTTGTCACTAATATTTGTTCCTCGAGTCCGGTATACTTCATGAAATGCTCATCTTTGTGATACTATATTGGCGTAACTAAAAAGAATGCTGCTAGCATTTTAGCATATAAGATACCTACTTTCAATTCTTATTACTTTAACTTAATTTCATGTCTAATTAAAATAATATATTTTTAAATTTAATTCGATGGGGTGAAAAATTATGTTGATAGTTAGTTGATACAGTATTGTATCAGTCAACGTTCTCACAAAACAAGTTTTTTTATAATCGTGTTTTTGGATACTAAATAATAATAATATATACACGGTGGAATTTAATCGGTGAACAGGAACCCATTTTTCTAATTCAGTAATCGATGGCGGTCACATTTATGTAGTACTTAAGTGGAACCAAGTTTTTTTTTAGCATAACAAATTTTTATGTTGAAATTAAAATTTATTGTCACCCTACTAATGGTTTAGTCTGAAAAGTTGAATACCTCTTTTCAAAATATCAGCCATAGAAACTTAAAGCATAAATGAGCAATAACCACTCACATGCTTTAATTTTTGCGATAGACTCTATTCTTATGTAAAATAAGAGAGATGCATGGCTGATAGTTTGAAAAGAGGTATTAAACTTTTCAGACTAAACCATTAGTAGGGTGACAATACATTTTAATTAAAGTTAAATTTCAACATAAAAATTTGTTATGCTAAAAAAAACTTGGTTCCACTTAAGTACTACATAAACGTGACCGCCATCGATTACTGAATTAGAAAAATGGGTTCCTGTTCACCGACTAAATTCCACCGTGTATATTTGTCAAAACATTTTTTTGTAATACCAATAATTCATTTTATCTTAACAATTTCAATTTATATGCATTACACTATTAAAGATTTTCACTTTGAAATGTATACCGCGCTTTTGAGTTAGTTCGTCTAATTCTGGAGTTAAGTTTCAGAGACCAGGGGTGTTACCAGGACCTACTAATGTGGTTCGGTTTAGGATCTGAATCGCAATGTCAGTTCCAACTGACAAGCCGAACCTAAACTGAATCGCATTTAAGACGTTATGGTAACCCGTTGCTAGAAGTATACTTACGACCGCCAGCTGCTCATACTTGTCCATGGCCCGGCTGCTAGGGGTGGAGGGGGACAGCGAACGGTGCTTGCTCCTCATTGTCGGCCATCTTAGCTGCTACTGGGTGAAGCTGGGGACAATCATTACACTTGTCAAACTCATTTGGTTGATATTAGGTGCATTCCACGAGAATGTCGGATACGTGACGCCGTTCTTCGCGTACGTCATCAGAAACTTACGAATACAATGTTTGGTGTATCTTACTGGGTGTTTGTATTTTTAGAGAATTCCCGCACTTTCCATATATTTCTAAGGTAGCTGTCATAGCTGTCACGATTCCGACAAAGTAGACTTTTTCGAGGAATACGCCATTAGCTGTTACTTTTCTATGGAATGTTATATTTATAACCGACTTCAAAAAAGGAGGAGGTTCTCAATTTGTCGGTATGTTTTTTTTTTGTTTGTTATCCCAGAACTTCCGATTGGGTGTTATTTTTTTATTTGAAAGTTGATGCTTACCGAAGTCTCATTTAAATTTGGTCCTGTACTGATAATGGCACCCATGAGAAAACCATACAAGTCATTGTATTAAGATTTGTACATGTGCACGGCAAATGGACGAATAACTCAATATCACGCCACACAGTGGATCGAAATGAATAAAAAATGGACATTCGAATTTTTTTCTAGAAATCCTATTTTAATAAATGCTCTTCGGTTGGAAATGATGTGAGGAATAAAAAATGTTACATAACATTTTTCAAAATGAGGCTTATTTTAAGCAGAAAAAAATAAAATGTGTTTCATTTGTATGAAACTGAAAAATAGGTATCTTATTGTAAGAAAACCGTTACCGATCCCGCTTTCAAACCTTTATAATATCATTGTCCTACTTTAGAACAGTAGAAAATAGTTAAAACCTTATCTTAGTAGGTGCCCGTTATTGTTTTATAGTCCAATCAAAAGTCAGTAAATACAACATTTTCTTAGTTAACTATTTTTTTATTTTCATTCAAAATACGGTATATTTATGACAATTTAGTATAAAAATAAAATATTTATGACATTTTCATACAGATAAATACAAGTTTTCCCAAGAAAATGGTTAAAAATGAAGACATTGAAATCAAACATTTATTGCGATGTTTTTACTAACTATGGTAGTAACAAAAATTTTAACGGTCATTCTCCAGGCGTGCATTTTTACATGTCTTCGCTCTTTAAAAATATTAAACTATAAGTTTTATCATATATTATATTTTTTGAGCATAGACTGTATTCGTTTTCAGCTGTACATGAATTTTCATGTACGTATATTAAACACAAAGGGTAGAAAAAAATACGTAAAGGGTAATTCTCCTAATTCACACGTCGCGTCCCACTACCCGATTCACTAACATATTAATTTCTCCTTACGATATACATGAAGAAACGCCAACTAAAGCTAGTTCTTTGAACAAAACAAAATACCTTTTAATGGTAAAAAAAAAATCAAATGAATAAAGTACTATATGACTAAGATATCAACGATCAACACTTTGTCTCGAAACCTATCCTAATTGACGCGTCACATCTAGTCATTGTCATACGAGCACTCTGAACGTAGGTACGGACCTCACTATCGCATTTCGGTCTAGCCCACAGTCGTGTCCAGAGTCCTGTGTGGGATGGTCGTGAAAGTTGTGTTCCGGAAGGAGACTATGAATCTATGTCTCTAATTCACGCGGCTTGGTTCACAAAATTTCTAATTAACACGTTCACATTTTAAAATTCAACTAGTAACTCTATTGCGCCGAGAATTACAGTATACATTAAAAATCGCATTGTTCAATACATATTACATTCTGTAGTATATTGCATGTACAAATAACAAGATATTTTTTATTTTTCAAGAAAACCTAAATAACGCGTCTAATTCACGCCTCAAAAATGAACGCGTTAATTAGAAATTGGTTATACAATATATGGAATAAGTGATATCTATCGATAAAAACTCACTACTTATATCTACGTAAATAATATTTTCTGGAATATGGAATGAAATGTCAGTTTGTAACTTTTTTTTTCTAATTCACACGTCAAGCAAAATCTAAAACATTATAATTAACGCGTCGTTTTCATAATTCATGCGCCCTCCAAAAGTATAATGTTCTAATTAACACATCCTTTTTCTAATTCACACGTCACATAAATTTTAATTGTTTTTTTAAATAATTATCGTTTCATAATTATTAAGTGACGCATAGATATTTAAGTTTCTACGATCAATATGTTACTATGTTTGTAAAGATATTCATTGAAAAGTAAGTAGAAAAAAGCGACGTGTTAATTAGGATTATAGCACAAATCTGGAGAATGACCGTTAAATATACTTGAAATCAACAATTACAATGTAATTAAATATTTATCGAACTGGTTACTCACGTAATTTAAAGTCGATAATTGCTCGACATGTTTCGGATCCTCATCATGGAGTAGGTACCCGCGACCAAAGCCCGACGTGCACTATGTCGCTGCACGTGGTCGCGGGTTCTCCATGATGAGGATCCTCTAAATGGATCGAAACATCTCGAGTAATTATCGACTTTAAATTACGTGATTAACCCGTTTGATAAATATTCAAATAATTATGTTTGAGTCTCACGTTCGTTATAATTCTAAAATTACAATGTAAGTTGTAAAAAAATACATTGTATCTTAGATTTATTTTATTCGCCACCTTCTTCTACACTTTCAAACGTTTCTATATTTTCAGCATCATCACTGCCATCAGTGCTTATGTTTTCTATTTACAAAAAAGTATAGTGCTGCAGTGTTAGTGTTAAAATAAAAAAAAAAATTAAAAGGCATTTTTTATTTACATATAATTATTGTTGATTTCAAGTATATTAATTTTAGCTATATGTTTACTATCAATAAAATCACCGCAATAAATGATTCTATTTCCATGCAATTTTCTTATAAAAAATTGCATTTATTCTTAATAAAATGTCACAAATATTTTATTTTTATACTAAATTGTCATGAATATACCGTCTTTTTAACGAAAACAAAAAAATTGTTAACTAAGAAAATTTTTGTATTTACTGACTTTTGATTAGACTATAAAACAAAAACGGGCACCTACTGAGATAAGGTTTTAACTATTTTCTACTGTTCTAAGGTAGGACAATGATATTATAAAGGTTTGAAAGCTGGATCGGTTACGGTTTTCTTACAATAAGATACCTATTTTTTAGTTTCATACAAAAAAATCCATTTTATTTTTTTCTGCTTAAAATAAGCCTCATTTAGAAAATTTTTATATAACATTTTTTATTCCTCATATCATTTCCAACTGAAGAGCATTTTTTAAAATAGGATTTATAGGAAAAAATGCGAATGTCCATTTTTTATTCATTTCTATCTACTGTGCGCCAACCGAATTTGATAATTGGCTTTGTAAAGTTTTCCGAAGGTATGAATATATATTTTTCCCTGATAGCCGTCGTCTTAAGGTTCCAGAAAATGCAGCTCTGCTCTCAGCATTAGGCTCTGTTCATCCATAAAACTGCACAAATTTCATCTCACCCGCTTAAAAAAAGATTGTTAACAAAATATAGGAAATAAAAAAAGAGCCGCATTTCCTTGAATTTTAAGATGATGGCTATCAGGGAAAAATGTAATGTTCGTACCTTCAGAAAACTTTCCATAGCCATTTCTTTTCTTGACCGACTTTAAAACAAACTGTGATGATGGGATCTTAGAGAAAACGGTTTTTTATATTCTTTTTTAATTTGGTGGTTATTAAAACTCAATAGAACCTATTTCCAGGATGACAACCGTGTTAATTAATAAGTAGCCAATGCAACAGCTATGCTATTCTCTTATTCACACATTCGACGCTGCGTTCGTCAACGAGCTCGACGTCGAGACAGCCTTGTCTAAAATCCTAGCTGTTTTATTTGACACTAGGAATCGAGGATGTGAGCGAGGTTGTGGGCGAGTTCTTCGCTGTTTTTCGTTAGAGAATACGAAGTTCGTACATTAAACGTCAAACTCTCGACGCAGTGTAGTTCCAGCTCACGCCGCATTCGTCGCCGAGCCCTTGTGTCGTTTAAAATACATTAGTGAATACCATTTTTAGGCTCGACGCTGCCGCAGCGCTGACACAGCGCTGACAGCAAGGCGGTTTCCTTAGTGAATAACACTGCAGAACGCAGGTGTTTCCAACGCCACCCCTTAGGTTTGGACCATAAATATGCAACACGGGGCTTCACAAATTACCGCTCATGGGCTGTCAAAATATTTAACGTTTGACTCTGGTCAGCAAGAGAGATTTTAGCCAGAGAGAGAATCCCACTTACAATGGCCATTCTCCATTATCTAAAGCTTGTTCACGAAATAAAGTAGCTGTGATATTTGAATAATAAATGCTTTAATTAATTAATAAAGACTTTTATTATTGGTAAATCTTACAAGGCGTCCGCCATTGGCATTTGGTGTAGGACGAGAGAGCGAGACACCATGAGACGTCACTCACGAAGCATTTAGGATGCGTTCGTGAGGAATGCGTTCTCACAGTCTCCCTGCCACAGTGCTTAAATACTCTACCTTAATTCTAACATAGTAATTATGAAATAGAAGTTAAAATACCCTACGCCTCATCAGGCTGTCCACATTCAAGCATTTGGTTAACATGCCTTTTACATACAGAACCATTAACATCCACTAAGTAAGTCGCTCCTGGTACAGACTCCTGGACTATAATTCCCTTAATCCAAGGCTTAAATCCCTTTCGATAGTCCCTGACCATAACATCTTGACCTACTTTGAAATTCACCTGCCTGTCTAGCGTTGAAAATGTCGGAAAAAAACAACATGTTTTTTTCGGGAATGTATGAAAACTTCGTTATTTTCGGGTTTTTACAGAAATAATCAATGTCACTGTCACTGTGACTCCTCGCCATCTGTTTCAATTGACTTTTCCTC
Organism: Thaumatotibia leucotreta; assembly: GCA_025490895.1. Lineage (NCBI taxonomy): Eukaryota > Metazoa > Arthropoda > Insecta > Lepidoptera > Tortricidae > Thaumatotibia > Thaumatotibia leucotreta. The sequence continues at coordinate 49,025 of JALPQI010006759.1, forward strand.
AGTGACATCGCGTTCTCCTGGTATAAGTGAAAATTAGACCTAATTTACATTGGTTTAAAGTTGAAAAGGGTCTAGCAGGATAAGCTAACAAGAGTTGCCCCCTCAAGGGATTTGGTTATAATTTGAGGTGCAGTAGTGGGAAGCCCTAAGAACACTGGATGCGTAATATCAGCCTCCGATCTTCTTTTGTTTCAGACTTATTCACGAAAATGTCATAAATCATGGTAATCTTTAAACTGTGATGTTAACTAAACCAAGTAAGCGAGAGTAACCAAATAAATTCAGAATTAAAGAGCGTGAAATGGGGTTCATAATGCATATTTTTAAAGACATTCATATCTTTAAACTTGGATGAAAAAAAAAAGTTTTTTTTACGGTTATATTTTTTGCCACTTCTCGCAGAGGCACAACTACCAAAAAAATTACTTAATAAGCCACAACTGACAACTACGTATACATTTAAAAAGATTACGAAAAATCATGGTGCGTCATGTCAAAAAAAAAAATTACGAACGTATGTTTTCGCACCATCTGTACAAGAGCACGACAATCATTGATAAATCATTTTTATTACCATTCCATTTCAACAAATAATTCAGTAGAGCAATCAGAACAATACAATTCTTCTATATTTACAGAATCATACTCTTCATGGTCCCAAGTATGACTGTATTCAATTCCACAATATTCACATTTCTTTTTAAGGGCAATATTTTCATCCGAAAGGGAAGTGATTTATCAATGATTGTCGTGTTCTTGTACAGATGGTGCGAAAACATGCGTTCGTAATTTTTTTTTTGACATGACGCACCATGATTTTTCGAAATCTTTTTAAATGTATACGTAGTTGTCAGTTGTGGCTTATTAAGTAATTTTTTTGGTAGTTGTGCCTCTGCGAGAAGTGGCAAAAATGTAACCGAAAAAAAAAACATTTTTTTTTCATCCAAGTTTGAAGATATGAATGTCTTTAAAAATATGCATTATGAACCCCATTTCACGCTCTTTAATTCTGAATTTATTTGGTCACTCTCGCTTACTTGGTTTAGTTAATATCACAGTTTAAAGATTACCATGATTTATGACATTTTCGTGAATAAGTCTGAAACAAAAGAAGATCGGAGGCTGATATTACGCATCCAGTGTTCTTAGGGCTTCCCACTACTGCACCTCAAATTACAACCAAATACCTTGAGGGGGCAACTCTTGTTAGCTTATCCTGCTAGACCCTTTAAGTGGAAAATTTCATTGTTTTTTTCGAAAAAATCAGGAAAAAAACGAGCTGTTTGGAAAGAAACGGGATTTAATCCGGAAATTTTCAACGCTATGCCTGTCCCCACTAGTGTAACTATTTTGTTTAAGTTTATTTTCATATTGTATACTTGATACAGGCGGTGGTCGAAGCAAGGAAAATCTACTCCTAAGCTCCCTCCCCAGCATTAATCGAGCTGGCGTAACGCCATTGCTTTTATGCGGTGTTGAGCGATAATCGGCCAGAAAAAGATTCATTGCTGCTGTTATTGTGTATCCACTGTCTATAATTTTAGTTACATGACTTTTAAAAGTTTCTACAAATTTCTCAGCAGCGCCATTGGTCGCTGGATGGTACGGTGGTGAGAAGGTGTGTTTAATTTGAGTTAAGTCACAAAATTGTTTAAAGTCCGCACTGGTGAAGCTGGTACCATTATCTGTAACTAGCTGATGCGGATAACCAAAGCGAGCAAATAAACATTTAAAAACTTCTATTGTGGTTCTTGTTGTTATGTCGTTCATAATGAAAGCCTCTGCCCATTTTGAATAACTATCAATGATTACTAGAAACATTTTTTTTTTTATATGGTCCTATAAAGTCAGCATGCAGTCTGTACCAGGCAGATGGCGCCACTGGCCATAGTTTGACAATTTTTGTTGGATTTTTACTATTACTTAAACAAGCCATGCAGTTTTTTGTAATTTGATCTATGTCTTTATCTAGTTTAGGCCACCAAAAATATGACCTGGCGATTTCCTTCATTTTTACAATTCCAAAATGGCTTTTATGAGTCTCTTGTAATATTTTATCTTGTAGGGAATTCGGAATTATGATTCTATAGCCCCAGAACAGGCAACCTCTATCTGTACTTATCTCATTTTTTCGGTTATAGTATGGCAATAGTTCAGAATCTATATTTTATTTATTAGGCCATCCATCCACTAAATAACGTATTACATTTGACAGATTACAATCTTTAGTTGTTTCTTTTTTTATTAACTTCCAATCCAGTACATCTAATTCACTACTATTTGTATAAAATATATTTCCTACATCCGCTTCTTTACACAATTTATGTAGGTCTACATTGTTAAATCCATTACAGCTTTCCTTGGCCATTCGAGACATATAATCTGCAGGATTGAGGTCTGTTTTAATGTGTCTTATTTTGTATTTGAATGCAGATAAAAATAACCATCGTAAAATCAGTCTCTACTGTTACGCAACAGTCGCATGTATTTCTAACACGTACGTGGGACTGTAAATTGATTCTTTTGTTTTATGTTTAACAATCCAATAGCTAAAAGCATTTGCTGAAAAGTCGTCAAAATCAAAATAACTTCAGATAATGCTTAATGCAAAAGTTCAGGCCCAAAACAGTGCGAACTTCCGAGACGATTTCAACAATGTTAGTCTTGAAATAGTTAATAAAAATTGTAGACACGAGATCTACAGTTTATTATAGTATCAGTATTGTAATTTAGTTAAGACATGGGTCTTAACTAGATGAGAAACTAAATGACCCAAAATGGTAAAATAAGAAGAAACACTAGGTACTTAAATCTAGAAGTTTTTAAAGTCCATAATTATAGAGAAATTGATATATATGTTGATATATATCAATTTCTCCATCGTCCGAGAAGATAAATAGCCCTACACCCATACTAAGGTATGGTCTTATACAAAAAAAAAGAATTATACAGCAATGGCTACTTTATTTCGTGAACAAGCCTTAGTTCTAATTATAAGTAACGTGTCGATTTTTCAGTGCCAATAAAATTACGGATTAATTAGAATAAGACCTTAAACTTTAAGAATGACCTATTTTGTTTTCATGAGGCTCGTGATAATGGAATATGCCTTTTGATTGTATATGTATTATGTACAGGTATTCTTTTCTGTCATGTTCTTGACCGGCTTTTGCAGTATTCAATTGAAAAGCGTACCATAGCCTCCGTTTATTGAACATTGTCACTCGCAAGGATACCAAATGGCAATTTGGCAATTGATTTAGAAGGTTAGTGAATGATACATTGACGAAGCAAACCGAAAAAGGCCGCTTTTGGGCGTTTTTAGGGTTCCGTAGCCAAAATTGCAAAAACGGAACCCTTAGGTATAGATTCGTCATGTCCGTCTGTCCGTCTGTCCGTCTGTCCGTCCGTCACAGTCGATTTACTCGGAAACTATAAATGCTACAGTAACGAAATTTGGTAAGGATATGTGTTGTATGAACTGCTACAGGATTATTATACTAAATTGTAAAAAAAACCATTGGGGTGGGGGCCCTCCATACATGTAACTGAGGAATAGAACATTTTTTTTAATTGTATATAAGCGTGTGGGGTATTAATAGAAAGGTCTTTGAAAATGATATGAAGGTTTGTAAATCACATTTTTATTTAAGCAAATCGTTTTCGAAATATCAGCTCTCAAAGTCTGAAAAATGTGTCCCCCCCTCTATATTTTGAACTACGCGATATAAAATTTAAAAAAATATATATGTTATGCACATTAATAAACTCTATCAACGATTTTTGTTTTTGAGGTTGGTTGATTTAACTGTATTTTTTAATAATAAATTGATAATGGTACGGAACCCATCGCGCGCGAGTCCGACTCGCACTTGGCCGGTTTTTTTATACATGTCTGTATTTCCAGTTGAAACTTAGATTGACTTTCTAAGCTGCAAAATTATAATATTTATAATACATTGTATGTATGTCTTTCTTTGAAGTTTGTAAGCCTATTGTAGTTGTGAATAATGCAAGAATTATTAAATGTCTCCATGTTCTCCATTTACGAATGAATCGTAAAGGTAATGCACTTTTGTAAGTACAGTCAAGCACAGTACAGTCAAGGTAAAAGATATAGATGCATGCGTGCACATCACACTTATTATTGTTACTATAAGGTTATATATACATTTGAACTTCGCGCGCATGTTAATTTTTTGCCTTGACTATACCTGAATACACCACCATAATTAACTACCTATAATTAGTACTTAGCGAAAAACTCTAAATACTTGTCGGTTTCTATACAGTGTGTGGCCTTTAACACGGGAGAAAAATGAAATAAGTGACTCCTTAGACTATCGGCAATAATCCTGTAAACGTCCCGGTGTTTCAAAGTGGTTAAGTTCGGAGATATTGTCATTCAAAGCTATGGACCTTTAGTACTGGATCTTGGCATCCCGATGTCGTAGCTTGTCAGTCGCAACGACTCGCAAGACATCTTGATAGTATACCAGCTACGAAGTCATAACAATAATTTTGTTTTTATTTTTACACTAATTTGCACGGTTTGAAAAAAAAAAATTGTACATTTTCAATGATTCAAAAATGATAAGGTATTGATAACTTTTAATTCAAGTAAATGAACCCATAATAATGAAAAATACATGAACAAAAAATTAAAAAAAAAAGTTTTTTTTTAAATTACAAATGTGGAAATTATTGTTGATCAGCTTATTAATGCACCGTTTAAATTTTCACCCCGGTTGTAGGGCACACACTGTATATTATGAAGTATAACATACATTATACTATACACGGTGCTCGTGAGCATTCCGAAAGATTTTAATACTGAATTACTATAAAATTTCCTGGATTCGGCTTGGTTCCCTTTAACCTTTTTTCGAAATTAGTTTTTTTCAGGATTTTCTATAGTTTGATAGTTCTAAACTAAACCCAGCAGAAGTTTTTGTGAAAAACACATGAAATTATTTCTTATTCAATATTTTGATTTGTGTATTTTTTCACACTACTTTATACTTAGATACAGGGTGAAAAGATAAGTCGAGCTATGAAGGGAAACTATCTTAAAACCTCAAGTTATCTGGTCTCACTGAAAAGAAACATCCTTTTATTTTAAATACGAAACCGAACTGTACTTATTAATTTCACTTGTCTCGCCCGGGAATCGAACCTGATAAAAAAAAATATAAAAAAAAATTTCGTAATTCTTTTACACTTTTCGATTGAGCTAACGATAATGTTTAAATTCCGCCGATAATCATTATGTGTTAGACTCGTCTGTGAAACAATTTTCTCTAAAATTCAACATTTAAAACACAGTTTGTTTTTTCATACATTTCTTTCGAAAAAATAATAATATCTTTGAATGCATTATGTTGAATTGGAAGATAACTTCCATTTTAAAAATAATAGAATGTTTCCTTTAAGTAAAATAAGCCAACTTAAGGATTAAAGGTAGTTTCCCTCCAGGGCCCGACTTAACTTTCCACCCTGTATAAATTATAAATATTAGATGTCACATATCAAAGAAAATAGATCATAGGTACCCGAAGCCCTACCCTATAAATCCTATAAACATGCTTCATGTTTTGCAACGCCGTGCTTACCTTATTACGGCACATTTTCCGCGGTGGAATCGTGAAATTGGACCCAATCAAGAGAAATCACCACATATATTATACGAGTATATCATGGACGTCTAACGCTAGCTGAAAAATGCCCCCAAAAACAATTGTTCAATTGTGCCAAGATGGACAGGATCTAGCGCTTTTCTTGACACCGCGCATATATTATTTCGGCGCAACATCTTGACAAATGTTTGTAGAATCAAACATTTGTTAGTAGAATCAACCAATCACCACTATTTTTACATGGGGATTTAAGTTTTTATAGGTTTATATTGAAATTCATGCATTACCGTGATGCATTGAAGAGAGGGTGATACTTATCAAATAAAATTCGGGTCCGTTTTTAAAAGCAATTTAGTATGGCGTGTGGTTTCCATGTTTTATTTGTTCGTTGGAAATTACTATAAAAGCGGTTTTTCAATTTGTGATAAACATTAACACGTTATTCACACTTGCATAGTAAATAGTACATTAGGACACAAGTGCGAAAACATGAAATTCGAAACGAGTGGCGATGTTTTAAAACACGACCGACAGGGAGTATTATTTTAGTACAGATGGTGCCTTTTTTAGGCGCTAGTGCGAGAAGTGGCTCATTTTACGTCAGGTTCAAAACTTCGGAGGGCCATCTGTACTAAAAAAACGTCGTACGAGACACGTGCAAAAAGAAAATTCGTAAATCGTGTCGATTTAAAACATCGCCAAACGTTTTGAATTTCGCACTTGTGTTGTAATGTGCTATTAATTTGTATTATAATATCATGAAGTTAAGTTTCGTGGTCAGATAATGACGATAGGTACCTATTATAATAATAATAATAATAAGGCCGCAGGGCAGCTTGTGGCGAGCTGTTGGGGAGTAACGACCTCACGGACCCGAGTGCTCCCGAGAGTCGGTCAGGGTCCCCGCCTCCGGCGTGTCTTCGTCGGTCGGAGTGGAACCCCAAGGGGACCCGTAGGACTCTCAGCTCTGGCTTGCCTTAACTGGTCGTCCAGAGAGGAGTCGTCAGAGCTATATGCTCCAGGGGTGGAAGTGTAAATTTGCGTAAGTCGCGAGTTGGTGCAGCGGCTGTCAAGCCACTGCGCAGAAAGCGGTGTACACCTCTCTACACTCCTGAGCCGCCTACACCGGTGTTGCCCCTGGCTGTCTCTTGTGACGGCATTTACGGGGGCCCATCTAGTCGGCGGCGAGTCACCGCCTGCCTCGATAGCAAAGAGAGATCATTGTTATGGCAGGTGTCCAGACCTCTTTTCTATAGCTCCATTTCTGATCCATCCATCCTCCATCACCATAGCCCATTAGTCTTTTCCATTACTTCTCAATAGTCTCTATACGCCTGCTGGGACCGGTTTACGGATATCTATTGATGTGCCCGTGAATGGGTTGCAGCAGGTGTACAACACAGCAAATTTCTCCAAAGGGCCTCTACGTGTTGGATCTGTATCCCCGCGCAAGCCTATCAAAAAACCGGGATTTGTAAGCCCGTGATTCCCAAAGAAAATAATAATAAATATCTTGGGACATCTTACACAAATCAACCTAGTCCCACGGTATAGCCCACCTAACGAAGACCAAAAGCTGCCTCTCGGGGGAAATAACTCGTGTATACGCGAATTTTGGCATAGTTGTAGGGAATGGTGTTTTAAACCACATACTAAAAGTACTGGTGGTCAGGGGTGGAGCTAACGGGGGGAGAGGGGTGTAAAGGTCCTTATTTTTTTATTTTTCGTAAATAACTCGTAAACCGTGGCTTATAGCAAAAAATGTTCTAGTACATAAGTAATCTACATAAAATTCTCTACAAAAAAGATATAGTCATGTTTCCTCTGGGATCACTGTGTCATGAGATAAGAAAGCAAGAAGATGGACAATAAAGAAATAAACACGTTTATTTAAGTAGGTATAGCACATACAGGATGCTCGCGAGCATTCCAAAAAATTTTAATGTTCAATTCCTGACCATATTTAGAGTTTTTAATGTTACGTAAAATTTCCTGGATTCGGCTTGGTTTCAGAGATAACGAACCTTTTTTTCGAAATAAGTTTTTCGACGTAGCTCGTCATAAAACTTCTTTTTGATTGCAATGCTACCACAATGTGTTTTAATATTACCACACCTTTTACCTGGCAATCAAAAAATGGGAATAGACTTGACGAAATATCCCTGTCCCTAAAAAAAATATTCAAATAAATAATTTTTAACAGATTGTTGTTATGATAAAAAAGTACTGGAAATGTTAAAAAGTATTCAAAAAGTGTAAAATAAAGAGAAAAAAAAAATTTTTTTTGGTGGTATTTTACATTAGGTCTCATAATATTTTTTGTTTGTTTTGATGTCTAGAATGCATAGTTAAAATCTTATTGACGATGATTTTAAGAATATTTCAGATTCAGATGATAATTAGGAATTTTATTTTTACAAATAAGTATACAGGGCGCGCCCGGGCGCGAGCATTCCAAAAGATTTGAAGTATGCATTCTAGATATCAAAATAAACAAAAATGATAATGACACATAATGTCAAATACCACCAAAAAAAAAAATTTTTTTCTCTTTTTTTTTACACTTTTTGAATACTTTTTAACATTTCCAGTACTTTTTATCATAACAACAATCTGTTAAAATTATTTATTTGAATATTTTTTTTAGGGACAGGTTATTTCGTCAAGTCTATTCCCATTTTTTGATTGCCAGGCAAAAGGTGTGGTAATATTAAAACACATTGTGTTAGCATTGCAATCAAAAAAGAAGTTTTATGACGAGTTACGTCGAAAAACTTATTTCGAAAAAAAGGTTCGTTATCTCTGAAACCAAGCCGAATCCAGGAAATTTTACATAACATTAAAGACTCTAAATATGGTCAGGAATTGAACATTAAAATCTTTTGGAATGCTTGCGAGCTTCCTGTATGTGCTAT
>JALPQI010006760.1:0-47127 GCA_025490895.1 Thaumatotibia leucotreta
AATTATTATATACCAATTCTGACAGAGACAGTCACCGTGATCTCTTAAATGCGATTCAATTTAGGTTCGACTTGTCAGTTTTGACACTATTAACGACGTCATCCGAAGGGCCCTCGTCACTGTCGAGATACCAGCAGTCCTTGAGCCCGACGGACGGTTAGGGACGACGGCAAAAGGCCCGATGGGATGACGTTGTTGCCTTGGAGTATGGGTCGGCCCATTGTCTGGGATGCTATATGTGTAGATACCCTCGCGCCGTCCCATATTCCAAGCACCAGAGTTAATGCTGGTGCGGCGGCATCTTTAGCAGAAGACTTCAAGCGTCGCAAATATGCTGCCCTCGGTAGTAGCTACATATTTGCGGCGTTTGGGGTTGAAACACTGGGACCGTGGGGGCAAAGTGCGCGTCGCCTCTATAAGGACATTTCCAAGCGCCTTATAGAAGCGTCGGGTGACCAGGGCTGGCCAGTATTTCGCGCAAAGACTCAGCATAGCAGTCCAGCGCGGCAATGCGGCCAGCCTTCTGGGCACTCTACCTCCCGTAAAAAACAGCACCTAGGCATACCTAAGTCCAGTCTCATGGGCAAGTGCCTAGATCTGCCTGATAGTGCTAGATTATAGATATTTCTTTAAATTGTTCGTTTCTGTTAAAATCAAGCATGTTTCATTTTACTGCTTCATTTGTACACTGTGTGTCTAAGTGTAATTTCTCAGTGTCTCGCACCTCTAATAACGCTCCAGCTAATTAAATTTACTCCGAACTGTACGTAGTGATCAATAATAGCACACCACGGGTATTGACTTGTGAATATTATCTTTTAGAATTTTAGATGCCGGGAATATCAATCGATTGTGAAATCGTTTCTCATCATAAAGTAAGCGTGCTGCACCGTAGATTGCATCATCACCACCTGCAGGTATGATCGTGGTGAAACGTCTATTCTGAATTAAAAAAAAACGAGTTCAGACCACGGTTTGGCAAACGCAGTGTAGGGCGTCTACCCAGAACGACCTAATGCAGGCGCGGATCCAGGACTTCATCGTCATCATCATCATCATCATTTATTCGTGAACAATCTTACAATTGTATTTGAATGTACTTATATACTAACGTCCTTAAAGCTAAATAACAATATAATCATGAATGAAGTACACAGCATAACATAATATCAGTAAATAAAGGTCACAAAAAAGAAAAAAAATATTTATGTAAACAAATTCCTGAAGTAACCTCCTCTATGGAATAAAAGCACTCTTTCAAAAACAATGTTTTTAATTTACCTTTAAAGATAGGAAGGCTAGTGATATTTCTCCACTCACAGGGAAGCTTATTATAGAGCTGTACACTTTGGGATACTGCACAATGAGTGACCTGCAGTTTACAGAATAGGTATTTCCTTCTTGTGCTAATGCGTATCTCTACGAGACTATTGACTAGTCAGTAGGGAGCAGAAGGATGTACAGGCAAGGGACAGTCAGTATCTTTAAGTTTTTAAAATGTTCCCTACAAGACTCGGTTTGTGGAATACGCACTATAGTTCTCAAGGCTCGCTTTTGAGTAACGAACGCTTTGTTCACGTTATACTCATAGCTGTTCACCCAGCACTTGATGCTATAACGCAATTTTGATTCCACCAGTGCATGATAGACCGTCTTGAGGATTTTTTGCTCCATTATATTCCGTAAACTTCGTAAAATATAGTAAGCAGAGCTAATCGAGTTTTCTATGCTTGTGAGTTCGTTTTTCCACGTAAGTAAATCGTCATTGTCATCATCATCATCATCATCATATCAGCCGAAAGACGTCCACTGCTGAACATAGGCCTCCCCCAAAGATTGCCACAATGACCGGTCCTGCGCCACCCGCATCCAGCGGACTCCTGCGACCTTCACCAGGTCATCGGTCCACCTTGTGGGGGGCCTACCCACGCTACGCCTTCCGGTACGTGGCCGCCACTCAAGAACCTTCCCGCCCCAACGGCCATCGGTTCTACGCGCAATGTGCCCCGCCCACTGCCACTTCAGTTTAGCGATTCGGAGAGCTATTTCGGTTACTTTGGTTCTGCTGCGGATGGTCTCATTTTTAATCCGATCACGCAGAGAGACTCCTAGCATAGCCCTCTCCATTGCCCTTTGGGTGACTTTGAGCCTTCTTATGAGGCCCATTGTAAGCGGCCACGTTTCAGTACCGTATGTCATCACTGGCAACACACACTGATTAAAGACTTTCGTCTTCAAACACTGCGGAATATTGGACGAAAATATGTGTCGTAGCTTCCCGAACGCTGCCCAACCGAGTCGGATTCGACGATTGACCTCTTTCTCGAAGTTGGACCTACCTAACTGAATAGTTTGCCCTAGGTATATATATTCGTCTACAACTTCGAGTGTAAAGTCTCCGATTATTACGGGAGTTGGTGCTACATGGGAATTCGACATGATTTTCGTCTTATCCATGTTCATCCTAAGACCAACTCGCTCGGAGGCTTTACTGAGGTCAACGAGCATAGTACTTAAGTCCTCCAAGGTCTCAGCCAAGACTACTATATCGTCAGCGAATCGAAGGTGAGTGAGGTACTCGCCGTTTATGTTGATACCCAGCCTTCTCCAGTCCAGAGTCTTAAAGACATCCTCCAGTGCAGCGGTAAACAGCTTAGGGGAGATGACATCTCCTTGCCTAACTCCCCGCTGCAGCAGAATAGGTTTTGAGCTTTGGTCTTGGAGTCGGACTGACATTGTGGCGCTTTCGTATAAACACTTCAACACCTCGATATAGCGGTAGTCGACTTGGCACCGTTGGAGAGACTGTAGTACTGCCCATGTTTCGATCGAATCGAAGGCTTTCTCGTAGTCCACAAACGCTAAACAGAGGGGCAGGTTATATTCTTCGGTCTTCTGTATAACCTGGCGAAGCGTATGGATGTGGTCTACGGTACTAAAGCCTCTTCGGAAACCGGCTTGTTCGGGAGGCTGGAAGTCATCAAGCCTGCGTGCAAGACGATTCGTAATGACTCTTGAAAACAGCTTATAGACATGGCTCAGAAGTGAGATGGGTCGGTAGTTCTTCAATAAAGCGTTGTCACCTTTTTTGAAGAACAGTACCACCACACCTCTGTTCCATGCCTTTGGCGTTCTCCCTTCCAGTAAGACGGAATTGAACAACTTCTGAAGGGCCGTAAGGATCGGTTTACCACCCGCCTTCAGAAGCTCAGCTGTAATTCCGTCCTCCCCAGGCGCCTTGTTATTTTTGAGCTGTTCAAGAGCCATTCTAATCTCGCACAGGCTGATGTCCGGGATATCTTCTGTATAGTGTCGGGTCAGTCTAGCTCTGAGGTCTTCCGCTAGATCAACTTCGGGTCTGCTAGTTGACGTGTACAGCTGTCCATAAAAACCCTCTATCTCACTCAGCAGCTCAGATCTGGATGTGACGATCCTACCATCCTCAGTCTTTAATTTGGCGAGCTGGCTTTGCCCAACAGACAGATCCCTTGCAAAAACTTTAGAGCCCTTGTTCCGCTCGATGGCTTCTTCTATACACTTGGTACGGAATTGGCGCATATCGCGTTTGAGGGACTTAGAGATCTGTCTGTTGAGCTGCCGGTATAAAGTCGCATCAACTGAGGATTGTAGAACCAGTTCACTTCTTTTTTCCATTAGCTTCTGAGTGGAGTCTGAGAGCTTTCTGGTCTTATTTGTCCGCTGGGTCTTAAAAAACTTAGACCCAGCGCTATGGACAGCTTCCACAAACCCGTCGTTGAATACGTCCACATCATCGCCTAGGCAATCGAAACGGTTTTGGAGTTCCAACTGAAAGCTCTCGGGGTTTTGGAGATGGAGTGCAGGACGGAGCGTAGACTTCATCAGTCGCGAGCGTTCTAGCTTAGGACATATATTCAAGGTGCCTCTTACCAGGCGGTGATCGCTACCGGTTTTAACCGTACTGATCACAGAAACATCGTTGAATATATGTCTCTTCGTCGACATGATGAAGTCGATCTCGTTTTTAGTTGCACCGTCGGGACTCATCCAAGTCCATTTTCTGTGCTCGCGTTTCTTAAAGAAGGAGTTCATCATGTAGAGTCCCTCCTTCTCCAAGAAACCAGCCAGCAGATGGCCCCGGTGGTTCCGACGTCCAACCCCAAATTGCCCCACCCTCAGTTCGTCACCATCTCTCTTGCCCAGTTTCGCGTTGAAGTCCCCCATAACAACGGTGAAGTAGGTTCTGGAGCTATGCATGGCTTTTGAGATATCATCATACATAGCCTCCACCTCGTCGTCGGAGTGTGTCGAAGTCGGCGCGTACACCTGTATGACCTTCAGCGAGTATCTCTCAGATACTCTGAGTATAAGGTACGCCACCCTAGCCGACACACTCTCGATCTTCACCACGTTGTTTACGAGGGACTTGTGGACGATGAACCCGACACCTCCCTGAGACTGTTGGTCGCCCTCCCGGAAATAGAGCAAGTTGCCGGACTTTAGGATTATCGTGTCCTCGCCCTCTCTTCGGACTTCTGACAATCCCACAATGTCCCAACGCAACTTGCTCAATCCTTCCTCCAGTTCCACTAACTTTTCGTCGGTCCGCAGTGTACGTGTGTTATAAGTTGCCAGGGCCAGAGGTCGTCGGTGGTGGTAGCCGGATCTTTGCCGGAGATTCTTAGCACCCCTGACCCCGCTAGCACCCTGGCCGCTACCATAACCAGGGCACCGGGGGTCGCCGGAACCTCGGGGCCGCGGCCTTTTTTGTGCTATCATTTTATTTTGGGGGGTATTTGCCATAATCGCCACGCTTGGCATGCGGGTTGGCGATCGCAGTGTCTCCACCGCACTTTAGGGATGCTGCTGCCCATCCCCCGGTGGTCTTGGTCGTAGTTTTCAGACATACCCGGGTCAAGTGTATGATCAGTAACACTTTAGTCCCTTAGTCGACTCCTACGACACCCACGGGAAGAGTTGGGGTGTTGACAAATGTATTCTTACTGCCGTCACCACACGGCATCGGCAATCGTCATTGTGCATACCGAGAAATCTTACACAGTTCACGTTTTCAATATTTTCATCACAAAACGGCAGATTCAAATGATCCTTTTGCCTAACTGTGGACCTGAAGAGCATAGCGCAAGTCTTCTTCGGATTGACCTTTAGGCAATTACAATTGAACCACCAGTTAAGTGCCTCCAAAGCTCGGCTTGCCTTCTGGTTCAGAGCCTCAAGTGAAGTAGCGCTTACAATTACATATGTGTCATCTGCGAAAACTATTAAGCTAATATCCGGTACTTCCTTCCGGATGAATTGCATCAGGTCGTTTGTAGCACAAAAAATACTGGACCCAGGATAGAACCTTGTGGTACTCCTCGCATCAGATTAATAGACTTGGATTTTATGACGTTCTCACAATTACCTTCTACATCTGTAATTTCCACAAACTGGGTTCTATTGTGGAAATAAGATTTAGAGTCTGGCCTCTAATGCCGTAGAATTCTTCGTTGAGGGGGGGGGGGGGGGGCTGACCTGAATGATATGATAGTACTTAAAACAGTATGTAGCCATACATAAGTCCAGTGTCGGGGTAGGGGGGGGGGTGTACAGTTATAAAATTAAGGAACACTTGTAATTAGGTTAGGTTAGGCCAATCATCATCGGCAAATTTCAAAAATATCGTGCCTTCTAGCCTCCTCGTCGTTGTCTAAAGCAAAAACGCTGCCTATAAAAGATACAACTAAGGGGTCGAAAAATAAGTGTCTAATTTTGCCTGTTAAATAAGTGAATATATGTAGTTTAAGATACACAAAGTTAAACTAAAAGTTTAAATCATGGAAATTCCCTGCAAAAATACGGCTGCGGCCCGTTTCTCAAACGTTTGTAACTTATAATATAAATGGAAGTCTGTTTTTAACACTTTAAATTAGATAAGAACTTCCGCTTGTATTACAAGTTTCAAGCGCAAAAAAGCGTGAATTACAAGGTAGTAAAAATGTATTGAATAATCAATATTCAATATATCGACGGCCCCTACGTAAGTTGTCGTAAGTTGAAAATGGCAAGTTTACAGGAGAGCACTTTAAAGTTTTAAATGTGTATGGTGGTCACATAATTCAACGGATTGCTTTGAAAATGAGCATAAACATTAATAAAGATACTGTTTTTATAGTGATATAATTACTTTTTTGATATATTTCATATTTTTGCCGAAATTGCACTTACGACAATATATGACGGAGAAAAGAATCTAAAAATTGTGGTATGTATTACTAACTTCACTTTACGCTGGTGGTCATAAATGGTCTTTTATCGTAAGTTATACATACTACAAGATACGTCGGAATTATGCGTGTAACTTTTATCGTATCTGTTATTTACTACATTATTTTGCGGAAACGTTATAAAACTATTTGTTAGTTACTATATTATGCCATTTAACAAACAATTTAATAGGAATTTTATGGAACCCTGATGGAATATTTTGAGAAAATTAAGCAGGTGTTTTTTTTTTGTGTTTTATTATGAAAAATAGATCAGGTACAGTATGTTTGTACATTTTCTAGAAAATGTCGTGTTGAATGAAGACGAGATTATGTAGTTGAGTTTGATGTAGCTTCATTGTTTGCGAGTACTGGAAACTATAAGGGTGTATCAACTTTTTTCGGCATGTTATTGCCATGGTTACGGTCGTCTGAGTCACGCTGTTTTTATGCAAAGTTATGCTATTTGAACTATGGAAACATGCATTTTTCTGGTGTTGGTAAGTCCATTCCTTAATGGGCCACCTACAAACATGTACTACATGCATGTTTGCATAATTTAAGTGTCATAATTTTGCATAAAACCAGGCGACCGTAGCCATGGCAATAACAGAAAGAAAAAAGTTGATTCACCCATAAAACTAACTAAAGATATTGTAGCTCGTAACGACCTACCTACTGTGTACATGAAATTCAACGACCATTTCTTTAATATGATCCTTGTTGGTCGAAATAAAATATTTTTGAATTTGAATTTGAATTTCCTGAATAGTTGGTATTTCGTTTGACGAGGGGAGTAGTATTCGCAGATTGAAGCAAAGAGTTCTCTTATAATGTTGTAGTTCTGGTACTGGTCAACATTTTCATGGATAAATTTGAGCAGAGGGCATTCGAGAGTTGTCCGAATAGGCCAAGATGCTGGTTACGAAATGTGGATGACGTTTTGCTGTAATTCCTGATTTCTGGTGTTGGTTAGTCCGTTCCTTAATGGACCACCTACAAACATGTACTACATGCATGTTTGCATAATTTAAGTGTCATAATTTTACATAAAACCAGCGTGACTCAGACGACCGTAACCATGGCAATAACAGACAGAAAAAGTTGATTCACCCATAAAACTAACTAAAAATATTGTAGCTCGTAACGACTTACCTACTGTGTACATGAAATTCATCGAACATTTCCTGAATGTTGCTATTTCGATTGGCGAGGGGAAAATTATTCGTAGATTGAAGCAAAGAGTTCTCTTATAATGTTGTAGTTCTGGTACTGGTCAACATTTTCATGGATGAATTTGAGCAGAGGGCATTCGAGAGTTGTCCGAATAGGCCGAGATGCTGGTTACGAAATGTGGATGACGTTTTTGCTATAATTCCTGATAGAGTTGTTGATGTGTTACTTATCGATCTTAATGAGATGCATCCCAGAATAAATTCCACATTTAAGAGAGAGGTGGATGGCACATTTCGTTTTCTTGATGGGTTAGTAATGCTAGGTCAAAATGATCGTCTGTCAGAAAAAGTCTATAGAAAAGCTAACCTTTTCTCGCGGTTCTTTGATTCACAATACATGCGAAATGAGTTTATATCGTTTATTCACATCACATCATTCGCCTATTTCAGTTCACTGCTGGACACAGCTTAGGTATCTCCTATTACCTCCTGTTATCTAAATTATTACAAATGTTGCAACATGTCAGATGAGACGAGACGTTGGAGAGCTTGGAGAGGAATAGATATGGTTGGTGACAAAGTCAGCGTACAAGGAGCTTAGGGACGTTTCGAAATCGTCACACAGTAGAGTGGGCAGTATTATTGCCTCATATTAAAGGAGTGACAAACGAAACTGGACGCCTATTACGCCGGAGGTTTAGGATTAAGACCATTTGCGTCCTCATACCAATATTAGTATTTCTTATGCTCTCCAAAGGACGGGAATTCACTTGGCAGCTCGGGTGTTTATGAGATACCATACGACTTCGGTAAGGAACGACATAATGAGTCTAGACTCGTAGCAAATATGGAGTGTCAAGGACAGGGAGATAGACAACTCGGCTGTGGTGGACGCATACGATACAGGCGTTGCATTTCTTAAACGCTTTGATAAAGCGAGGATGCTGGTACGGTAAAGATGCTACCTGCCACGGAAGATATATCTTCTGTATACAGAGCGATTAAGATTAATTTCAATCGGGATGGGGGCTGGACAGAGCCAACGGCATGGAAGCCGGTAATCTCCGAGCTAATAATGATTGGTTACGTAGTGTTTGCTGACACAAACCTGCAGTCGGACATGACATCAGTGCCGGCGCAAGACCACCATTTACCGAGTTTAACCGTTTAATTATAATTTTGTACACTTAGTACATAAAAACAGTCTGTCATTCAGCATTAGAAACGTAATTTTGAAATTATAATCATAGACATGGCAGATTAATGACTTCTCTCACAGTGCAAAGACATTTAAAAAACCGGCCAAGTGCGAGCCGGACTCGCGCGCGAAGGGTTCCGTACCATTATCAATTTATTATTAAAAAAATACAGTTAAATCAACCTACCTCAAAAACTATAGGAGATAATTTAATCAAACCAAAAATCGTTGATAGAGTTTATTAATGTGCATAACATATATTTTTTTTGGAATTTTATATCGCGTAGTTTAAAAAATAGAGGGGGGGGGACACATTTTTCAGATTTGAGAGCTAATATCTCGAAAACGATTTGCTTAAATAAAAATGAGATGTATAAACCTTCATATCATTTTCAAAGACCTTTCTATTAATACCCCACACGCTTATATACAACTAAAAAAAATTTTCTATCCCTCAGTTACATGTATGGAGGGCCCCCACCCCAATGGATTTTTTTACAATTTAGTATCATAATCCTGTAGCGGTTTATACAACACATATTCTTACCAAATTTCGTTACTGTAGCATTTATAGTTTCCGAGTAAATCGGCTGTGACAGACGGACAGACGGACATGACGAATCTATAAGGGTTCCGTTTTGCCATTTTGGCTACGGAACCCTAAAAATCAGTTGACAAAAATGCCTTCAGCTTCAACTACACCATATGAGATCAATATTAAGTGTTTTTCAACGTAATTATAATCATAAAGAACAGTCATATCGCTTTTATGATATGATTGTTTTGTCTTCGACATTATCACAAAAAATGCCATTTCAAAACAGTGAATTCTGCATTTCTTTATCGTTTGGTTCAAAAGGAAGCGGCGAACCTGTATAATGAGCAGAAATTATTGAAATACGCCAACATTATAATTGTAAAGTGTAGTAACTCTGTATTTGATCCGGCGCATACTGTCTTAAATATCACTTACAATAGAAATTTAAAAACAGTTTCCGACGAAAAATGTCTCAAGTATACATACAACACAAAAAAATAAATAAAATCCAACGTAAATAGTAGTATGTTAAACTTAAGACAAAATACCGAACTTAAACTCCGAAGTAAGTTGTGGTAAGTGTTAACATACGACAGTATTCACCGGTATTATAAAAAAAATCAAAATCCATACTAATTAATTCGCACCTGATTTCTGATTGAAATCCAACAGATTGCCAACTTTTCTTAGTGGTTTTAAATCATTTTTATTTCTGAAGCGTCTTTTATTTCATCTCGGACCACTTTTTCTTTTAACTACAACGGCCTTTTCAAAAATAAAATTTGGTTTTGCAGGTAATTTGAGTTTGTTCCCGATGCAGTGTCTTACTTTTGCAGTGTCTTAAATGTATCGTTTATCCATTTTTTTTACAAGCTTTTATTTAGTTTCACCTGTCCCGTTGTCTGTCGTTCTGTAATCAAAACTTGCAACTTAAATTTGATCCACTTCCCGGTTTCCGATTGAGCTGAAATTTAGAATGCATATATAAATCGGATGACAATGCAATGTTATTGTGACATAGAGCTGATTTGATGATGGAGCTGGAAGGTGGCCATAGGAACTCCGTAATTAAATGATGCAACCCTATCGAGTTTGAGCTCATTAGATTCGTCTTGACAAGTACTTTGATACTATATGGTAACCAGGGTCTGATGATGGAGCCGGAAGGTGGCCATAGGAACTCCGTCCGTAATTAAACGATGCAACCCTATCGAGTTTGAGCTCATTGGATTAGTCTTGACGAGTACTTTGATACTATATGGTAACCAGGGTCTGATGTTGGAGTTGGAAGGTGGCCATAGGAACTCTGTAATTAAATGACGCAACCCCATCGAGTTTGGGCTCATTGGATTAGTCTTGACGAGTACTTTGATACTATATGGTAACCAGGGTCTGATGATGGAGCCGGAGGGTGGCCATAGGAACGCCGTAATTAAACGATGCAACCCTATCGAGTTTGAGCTCATTGGATTCGTCTTGACGAGTACTTTGATACCATTTGGTAACCACGGTCTGATGTTGGAGTTGGAAGGTGGCCATAGAAACTCCGTAATTAAACGATGCAACCCTATCGAGTTCGAGCTCATTGGATTCGTCTTGACAAGTACTTTGTTACTATTTGGTAACCAGGGTCTGATAATGGAGCCGGAAGGTGGCCATAGGAACTCCGTAATTAAACGATGCAACCCTATCGAGTTTGAGCTCATTGGATTCGTCTTGACAAGTACTTTGATACTATATGGTAACCAGAGTCTGATAATGGAGCCGGAAGGTGGCCATAGGAAGTCCGTAATTAAACGATGCAACCCTATCGAGTTTGAGCTCATTGGATTCGTCTTGACGAGTACTTTGATACTATATGGTAACCAGGGTCTGATGTTGGAGCCGGAAAGTGGCCATAGGAACTCCGTAATTAAACGATGCAACCCTATCGAGTTTGAGCTCATTGGATTCGTCTTGACAAGTACTTTGATACTATATGGTAACCAGGGTCTGATAATGGAGCCGGAAGGTGGCCATAGGAACTCCGTAATTAAACGATGCAACCCTATCGAGTTTGAGCTCATTGGATTCGTCTTGACGAGTACTTTGATACTATATGGTAACCAGGGTCTGATGTTGGAGCCGGAAAGTAGCCATAGGAACTCCGTAATTAAACGATGCAACCCTATCGAGTTTGAGCTCATTGGATTCGTCTTGACGAGTACTTTGATACTATATGGTAACCAGGGTCTGATGTTGGAGCCGGAAAGTGGCCATAGGAACTCCGTAATTAAACGATGCAACCCTATCGAGTTTGAGCTCATTGGATTCGTCTTGACAAGTACTTTGATACTATATGGTAACCAGGTTCTGATGATGGAGCCGGAGGGTGGCCATAGGAACTCCGTAATTAAACGATGCAACCCTATCGAGTTTGAGCTCATTGGATTAGTCTTGACGAGTACTTTGATACTATATGGTAACCAGGGTCTGATGTTGGAGTTGGAAGGTGGCCATAGGAACTCCGTAATTAAACGACGCAACCCCATCGAGTTTGAGCTCATTGGATTAGTCTTGACAAGTACTTTGATACTATATGGTAACCAGGGTCTAATGTTGGAGCCGGAAGGTGGCCATAGGAACTCCGTAATTAAACGACGCAACCCCATCGAGTTTAGGCTCATTGGATTAGTCTTGACGAGTACTTTGATACTATACGGTAACCAGGGTCTGATGTTGGAGCCGGAAAGTGGCAATAGGAACTCCGTAATTAAACGATGCAACCCTATCGAGTTTGAGCTCATTGGATTCGTCTTGACAAGTACTTTGATACTATATGGTAACCAGGGTCTTATGATGGAGCCGGAGGGTGGCCATAGGAACGCCGTAATTAAACGATGCAACCCTATCGAGTTTGAGCTCATTGGATTAGTCTTGACGAGTACTTTGATACTATATGGTAACCAGGGTCTGATGATGGAGCCGGAAGGTGGCCATAAGAACTCCGTAATTAAACGATGCAACCCTATCGAGTTTGAGCTCATAGGATTAGTCTTGACGAGTACTTTGATACTATTTGGTAACCAGGGTCTGATGTTGGAGTTGGAAGGTGGCCATAGGAACTCCGTAATTAAACGACGCAACCCCATCGAGTTTGGTCTCGTTTGATTCGTCTTGAGGAGTCTCCGAATAAAAAAGCTCTACGTATTTACCCAACGAATCAGCAGGTCAATAAATATAATTCAGCCGTTCTCGAACATTTTACGAAGAAGAATACACAAATGTTTAAAATAATAGCACAAGATCAATTAATTGATGGATCAAAAAGAATGATCAGATTGATATTAATAAAATAATACACACGGACATTAACAAAACAGGAGGTCTTCCAAAAGAACTAGAAATATTTGTTTGTGCAAAAGTTATGTTGAGGTCTAACGTTGACGTTGCTAAGGGACTTGTGAATGGAGCAATAGGTCACATCACTGAAATCATATGGCCGTATTACAGACGTGCTCAACTAAACGATAGCGATGTACCATCGGTTCGCGTAGACTTTGGTAACGATGGCATTCACATAATACACCCTAAATCAGTTCAATTTCCTGCTAAATTTAATCACGGCACAGCTGAAAGAAGAATGCTCCCGATTGTCTTGTCATGGGCTTCAACTGTGCATAAAATGCAGGGAGCTCCTCTAGATCATGCTGTTATTTATCTAGGCTCCAAATTGTTCGCTGCTGGTCAAGCGTATGTAGCTTTAAGCCGAGTTAGGTATTTAGCAGGTCTTCAAATCGAAGAACTTGACTGCTCCAAGTTGACGTCGAAGAAACCTTGTAATGTTGATGCATTAAAAGAAATGGACAGAATGAGAAACGTTACAAATAACTAACAAGTGATTACATAATTTCAACTTTATTGATATTTAAATCAGTACATATTACATATCATGTGAACGAACTACGGACTTCATAACGGAATAACGCTGCTACGCGCTGCGAACTACGTCGTAGTAAATCTCGAATTAAAAATAGAGGTACTAAAAAGTTAAAAATAAAATTAAAGAAAAAAAAACCTTTTTAACAACAAGCTTTTATTATTTGTTTATAAAATGAACTAAAAAGTTAAAAATAAATTAACTCTAAAAATAAATATAATACTTTGTAACTTGATTGTAATCTTTAACGACAAATAAGCGTCTTCGTCTAGGACAAAATAATTCGATTTTGTACAAATTTATTTAATTTTAACACTAAAACTTTTCACCATACATAATTATTCAATCTTGTCCCCCCTCTTTATCATAGTCCCCATTTATAAAGGAAAGCGTGTTACATTTAATACAACACAACATTTTCCTCAAGCTATAACAATGTAACATTACAATCAAGTTACAAAGTATTATATTTATTTTTAGAGTTAATTTATTTTTAACTTTTTAGTTCATTTTATAAACAAATAATAAAAGCTTGTTGTTAAAAAGGTTTTTTTTTCTTTAATTGTCTCATCTAGTTGTTAGTTTTTGGTAAAAAATGATCACTCACGAAAAACCTCTACTCCACCGCGTATAAGATCGTAACTGGCACTTACGCTGCGCAAGCGCAGGTGGCCGCCCCGTATTAACTGTCGTAAGTACACTTACTGCAGTATACGACGGTGCTTTTTTAAGATACGATAGTTTTCGATTGTCAAAAACCTATTTGTAATAGGTTTTTTTAATTTTTTCTTCGTGGGATGGAAACATTGCTAAAAGATATGATGTTTTATGAAATAAAAACAATACCCCAAATTTCAAGTTACGACAACTTACGTAGGGGCCGTCGATATACATATATACGGCAACGTTCTGACTGACTGACTGACTTAAATCAACGCACAGCCCAAACCACTGGTCCTAGAGAGTTCAAACTTGGCATGTACATTCTTTATAATGTTTAAAGGCGCACTAAGAACGGATTTTTGAAAATTCATCCCGTAAAGGGGTTAAATGGGGGGTTAAAATTTGTATGGGGCAATAAGATTAGTTGAGCTATTTTATTCGAAAGTTCACAGGAATGTTTTTAATAATAAATAAGTAAACACATGTTTCAGGTTTTGTGAAAATTCATCCCTTAAAGGGGTTAAATGGAGGGTTAAAGTTTGTACGGGGAAATAAGATTAGTTGGGCTATTTTATTCTAAACTTCACATGAATGTTTTTAGCAATAAATAAGTAAACACGTATTTCAGGTTTTTTGAAAATTCATTCCCTATGCTGCCGTGCAATTCCTAAACCACAGTAACTGCCAATTTTCCGGTTTTCGGTTTATTGATGATCTATAATCAGCAAATCAAAACGCATAATCCCAATCGATCGGTTTTCAATTTGGAAAACTGGAACATGGAAAATCGAAATCCCAAAAGCAGTAAGTGACTAGTTTTTCCGGCACAATGCAATATAAAACGCAGTAAAATGGTCTACGGCTACGGTTTTTGGGCTGATACTGACTAAAACGCAGTACAGGTGTAGATTTTTATGATTTTTAGCATGTAAACTGATAGTATCTCGTTTATAAAGAAACTAATTAAAACACAGTATACATTTTTTATGCTAAAAGTGTTGTACTGCGTTTCCAGTTTCATAGATTAATATGCATAATTACTAGTTAAGACGCAGTAGGAATAAAATAACGATATTTACAGCGGTACGCTACCTTTCAAATAAGTATCGTATTGCCATCTAAACTGCAGTTACAAGTTTATTAATGTACACATTATGCTGTATGTTGTATTACTTTCAATAGCAATAATACTAGCTAAAGGACAGTAGCACCCCAAGGGGCTGCAGTTTAGGCAGTATTTTTAAGTTATTTGACTATTTTAACTGCATTTAGACGTTTATTTTAAGTGGCAAATTCGAGTTAGTTCGATCTCGGACGTTCCTTGAAGAGGGCTTATAGTGATATCGTTAGAACATCCTGTTTAAGGTAGGAAAATAATTCTTGACCTATTTACAATTTAAAACAACCAAGGTGTCGTCTGTTGATAAACGAATAAAAACTTATATAGTTAAACACATAAAGGTATTATTACCTAATTATTAGGTTCTTAAAAGACAAAAAATAACCTTCTCTTTAGTTTGTACACATTTAATTTTGCTATGCGAGTTATGGTTCATAGGCGGCGGTATCATCTTATTAAGCAATGCCTTGCCAACAAATATCATCGTTATGTCATAATATTGTTACATTTCTTCTTGATTGCGGTACCTCACCGTAACCTATGAAGTAGATTATACATATGAATTATACGAATACCTTCAATACCGGTCAATAATCGAGTATTTAGAAATTTGTATTTACCTGTTTTGGGATTCGATAAGATTGCTACATACTTTTTGGTTTAAGTTTCTTATACGGTAATTCCGGCTGCATTTAAAAATTTATTTATGTTAGTTTAAATTCAAAGCTAAACATAAAATATAAAAGTAAATTCTTAATCATTTCTTTAATGAATTGCTACAAAATATATAAGTTTTTATTAAATTAGTCACGGATATTTAAGGGACGTTAATTAACATCAAAACAGTTAACTTTCACAAGAAATAAAAAAAAATTAAAGAAAAAAAAACCTTTTTAAAAACAAGCTTTTATTATTTGTTTATAAAATGAACTAAAAAGTTAAAAATAAATTAACTCTAAAAAGAAATATAACACTTTGTAACTTGATTGTAACCTTTAACGACAAATAAGCGTCTTCGTCTAGGACAAAATAATTCGATATTGTACAAATTTATTTAATTTTAACACTAAAACTTTTCACCATACATAATTATTCAATCTCGTCCCCCCTCTTTATCATAGTCCCCATTTATAAAGGAAAGCGTGTTACATTTAATACAACACAACATTTTCCTCAAGCTATAACAATGTAACACGCTTTCATTTATAAATGGGGACTATGATAAAGAGGGGGGACGAGATTGAATAATTATGTATGGTGAAAAGTTTTAGTGTTAAAATTAAATAAATTTGTACAATATCGAATTATTTTGTCCTAGACGAAGACGCTTATTTGTCGTTAAAGGTTACAATCAAGTTACAAAGTGTTATATTTCTTTTTAGAGTTAATTTATTTTTAACTTTTTAGTTCATTTTATAAACAAATAATAAAAGCTTGTTTTTAAAAAGGTTTTTTTTTTCTTTAATTTTATTTTTAACTTTTTAGTACCTCTATTTTTAATTCGAGATTTACTACGACGTAGTTCGCAGCGCGTAGCAGCGTTATTCCGTTATGAAGTCCGTAGTTCGTTCACATGATATGTAATATGTACTGATTTAAATATCAATAAAGTTGAAATTATGTAATCACTTGTTAGTTATTTGTAACGTTTCTCATTCTGTCCATTTCTTTTAATGCATCAACATTACAAGGTTTCTTCGACGTCAACTTGGAGCAGTCAAGTTCTTCGATTTGAAGACCTGCTAAATACCTAACTCGGCTTAAAGCTACATACGCTTGACCAGCAGCGAACAATTTGGAGCCTAGATAAATAACAGCATGATCTAGAGGAGCTCCCTGCATTTTATGCACAGTTGAAGCCCATGACAAGACAATCGGGAGCATTCTTCTTTCAGCTGTGCCGTGATTAAATTTAGCAGGAAATTGAACTGATTTAGGGTGTATTATGTGAATGCCATCGTTACCAAAGTCTACGCGAACCGATGGTACATCGCTATCGTTTAGTTGAGCACGTCTGTAATACGGCCATATGATTTCAGTGATGTGACCTATTGCTCCATTCACAAGTCCCTTAGCAACGTCAACGTTAGACCTCAACATAACTTTTGCACCAACAAATATTTCTAGTTCTTTTGGAAGACCTCCTGTTTTGTTAATGTCCGTGTGTATTATTTTATTAATATCAATCTGATCATTCTTTTTTGATCCATCAATTAATTGATCTTGTGCTATTATCAGTGATCGGATTAGGTAGTGCCATTTCGCGGGACTTCGGTACGTTATCTTAGTGTGGACATAACTTCTAAGCCCGACATTTAATATGAAAAGTAAAATGTTTGTTCGAAAATTTTCAATTTTATAGTTATTTTGTTTACTTTCAGTTTGATATTGATAAAAATTAGTCTAATTTTACTTATCGAACATGGTTTAAGGGTATTTTTCCACATAGCTAATTTTGTCATATGTGTGCCTTTATTAATGTTTTTCTAGTTGTTAATTTCACACTCGTAGTTAAATGATTGGTTTAATCAATATTTTTTACTTCTTTACCGGACTTTGAGACGCTCTTATTGGGACTCTTTTGGCCGATCTCACTGCACTTTGATTTCTTTCTAACTAGACTGAGGTTCTGGTGGTCTAAAGTCTTAGAGTTTTCTTTAATAATTGTTTTGCTAATACTACTCTTAGTAGCAGTTATAAAAACACCAAATAAAAGATGTATTCACAATTACAAAATCCTTTTATTTTTTCATGTTTCTTCAATTTATGACATAACAAAAAAATGTTCTGTAAAAAAATATAAGTCCCAGGATCCCGAGGCTTATCCATGTTAAGTATAATGTTTAATGTCATTCACCCGAAATGGCACTACCTAATCCGATCACTGGCTATTATTTTAAACATTTGTGTATTCTTCTTCGTAAAATGTTCGAGAACGGCTGAATTATATTTATTGACCTGCTGATTCGTTGGGTAAATACGTAGAGCTTTTTTATTCGGAGACTCCTCAAGACGAATCAAACGAGACCAAACTCGATGGGGTTGCGTCGTTTAATTACGGAGTTCCTATGGCCACCTTCCAACTCCAACATCAGACCGTGGTTACCAAATGGTATCAAAGTACTCGTCAAGACTAATCCAATGAGCTCAAACTCGATAGGGTTGCATCGTTTAATTACGGAGTTCCTATGGCGACTTTCCAACTCCAACATCAGACCCTGGTTACCATATAGTATCAAAGTACTTGTCAAGACGAATCCAATGAGCTCAAACTCGATAGGGTTGCATCGTTTAATTACGGAGTTCCTATGGCCACTTTCCGGCTCCAACATCAGAACCTGGTTACCATATAGTATCAAAGTACTCGTCAAGACGAATCCAATGAGCTCAAACTCGATAGGGTTGCATCGTTTAATTACGGAGTTCCTATGGCCACTTTCCGGCTCCAACATCAGACCCTGGTTACCATATAGTATCAAAGTACTCGTCAAGACGAATCCAATGAGCTCAAACTCGATAGGGTTGCATCGTTTAATTACGGAGTTCCTATGGCCACCTTCCGGCTCCATTATCAGACCCTGGTTACCATATAGTATCAAAGTACTTGTCAAGACGAATCCAATGAGCTCAAACTCAATAGGGTTGCATCGTTTAATTACGGAGTTCCTATGGCCACTTTCCGGCTCCAACATCAGACCCTGGTTACCATATAGTATCAAAGTACTCGTCAAGACGAATCCAATGAGCTCAAACTCGATAGGGTTGCATCGTTTAATTACGGAGTTCCTATGGCCACTTTCCGGCTCCAACATCAGACCCTGGTTACCATATAGTATCAAAGTACTCGTCAAGACGAATCCAATGAGCTCAAACTCGATAGGGTTGCATCGTTTAATTACGGAGTTCCTATGGCCACCTTCCGGCTCCATTATCAGACCCTGGTTACCATATAGTATCAAAGTACTTGTCAAGACGAATCCAATGAGCTCAAACTCGATAGGGTTGCATCGTTTGATTACGGAGTTCCTATTGCCACTTTCCGGCTCCAACATCAGACCCTGGTTACCGTATAGTATCAAAGTACTCGTCAAGACTAATCCAATGAGCCTAAACTCGATGGGGTTGTGTCGTTTAATTACGGAGTTCCTATGGCCACCTTCCGGCTCCAACATTAGACCCTGGTTACCATATAGTATCAAAGTACTTGTCAAGACTAATCCAATGAGCTCAAACTCGATAGGGTTGCATCGTTTAATTACGGAGTTCCTATGGCGACTTTCCAACTCCAACATCAGACCCTGGTTACCATATAGTATCAAAGTACTTGTCAAGACGAATCCAATGAGCTCAAACTCGATAGGGTTGCATCGTTTAATTACGGAGTTCCTATGGCCACTTTCCGGCTCCAACATCAGAACCTGGTTACCATATAGTATCAAAGTACTCGTCAAGACGAATCCAAAGAGCTCAAACTCGATAGGGTTGCATCGTTTAATTACGGAGTTCCTATGGCCACTTTCCGGCTCCAACATCAGACCCTGGTTACCATATAGTATCAAAGTACTCGTCAAGACGAATCCAATGAGCTCAAACTCGATAGGGTTGCATCGTTTAATTACGGAGTTCCTATGGCCACCTTCCGGCTCCATTATCAGACCCTGGTTACCATATAGTATCAAAGTACTTGTCAAGACGAATCCAATGAGCTCAAACTCGATAGGGTTGCATCGTTTAATTACGGAGTTCCTATGGCCACTTTCCGGCTCCAACATCAGACCCTGGTTACCATATAGTATCAAAGTATTCGTCAAGACGAATCCAATGAGCTCAAACTCGATAGGGTTGCATCGTTTAATTACGGAGTTCCTATGGCCACCTTCCGGCTCCATTATCAGACCCTGGTTACCATATAGTATCAAAGTACTTGTCAAGACGAATCCAATGAGCTCAAACTCGATAGGGTTGCATCGTTTAATTACGGAGTTCCTATGGCCACCTTCCGGCTCCATTATCAGACCCTGGTTACCATATAGTATCAAAGTACTTGTCAAGACGAATCCAATGAGCTCGAACTCGATAGGGTTGCATCGTTTAATTACGGAGTTCCTATGGCCACCTTCCAACTCCAACATCAGACCGTGGTTACCAAATGGTATCAAAGTACTCGTCAAGACTAATCCTATGAGCTCAAACTCGATAGGGTTGCATCGTTTAATTACGGAGTTCTTATGGCCACCTTCCGGCTCCATCATCAGACCCTGGTTACCATATAGTATCAAAGTACTCGTCAAGACTAATCCAATGAGCTCAAACTCGATAGGGTTGCATCGTTTAATTACGGCGTTCCTATGGCCACCCTCCGGCTCCATCATCAGACCCTGGTTACCATATAGTATCAAAGTACTCGTCAAGACTAATCCAATGAGCCCAAACTCGATGGGGTTGCGTCATTTAATTACGGAGTTCCTATGGCCACCTTCCAACTCCAACATCAGACCCTGGTTACCATATAGTATCAAAGTACTCGTCAAGACTAATCCAATGAGCTCAAACTCGATAGGGTTGCATCGTTTAATTACGGACGGAGTTCCTATGGCCACCGTCCGGCTCCATCATCAGACCCTGGTTACCATATAGTATCAAAGTACTTGTCAAGACGAATCTAATGAGCTCAAACTCGATAGGGTTGCATCATTTAATTACGGAGTTCCTATGGCCACCTTCCAGCTCCATCATCAGATCAGCTCTATGTCACAATAACATTGCATTGTCATCCGATTTATATATGCATTCTAAATTTCAGCTCAATCGGAAACCGGGAAGTGGATCAAATTTAAGTTGCAAGTTTTGATTACAGAACGACAGACAACGGGACAGGTGAAACTAAATAAAAGCTTGTAAAAACATGTTTTTTCGTGTTCATTTACCGAACAAAAAAGAATTAATCATGTAATATCATGTCAAGGTGTTTATTTAACACTGTCTGTCATGCCACGTCAATAGTAGTTTTTCTTAAAATGTTATTATGATTCGGCGGCAATACTGTAAGTAGGTAGATTATTAAAGGCCTCCACAAACCAGCCGGCGATTCTAGAATTATGACTTTTGACTAAAGAGGTTTCGTTTAATTATCTTATTAACAGGGTGCTTTAACGAAGCAAATTTGTTTCCTAGTTTTCTCCAAAAAAAACATAACAAAACCTATAATGTGTCATACATAAATATACTCCAGGAGCGGAATACTATTGTAGTAATAGGTCATAATTAATGACAATTTATTATCTTATAGGGTTTTGTAGTATAATATACAGTATTATAAAGACTTTTTAGGGTTCCGTAGCCAAAATGGCAAAAACGGAACCCTTATAGATTCGTCATGTCCGTCTGTCCGTCTGTCCGTCTGTCACAGCCAATTTACTCGGAAACTATAAATGCTACAGTAACGAAATTTGGTAAGGATATGTGTTGTATGAACCGCTACAGGAATCTGATACTAAATTGTAAAAAAAACCATTGGTGTGGGGGCCCTCCATACATGTAACTGAGGGATAGAATTTTTTTTTTAGTTGTACATAAGCGTGTGGGGTATTAATAGAAAGGTCTTTGAAAATGATATGAAGGTTTATACATCACATTTTTATTTAAGCAAATCGTTTTCGAGATATGAGGTCTCAAAGTCTGAAAAATGTGTCCCCCCCCTCTATTTTACAAGCTTTTATTTAGTTTCACCTGTCCCGTTGTCTGTCGTTCTGTAATCAAAACTTGCAACTTAAATTTGATCCACTTCCCGGTTTCCGATTGAGCTGAAATTTAGAATGCATATATAAATCGGATGACAATACAATGTTATTGTGACATAGAGCTGATCTGATGATGGAGCTGGAAGGTCGTATAGGAACTCCGTAATTAAATGATGCAACCCTATCGAGTTTGAGCTCATTAGATTCGTCTTGACAAGTACTTTGATACTATATGGTAACCAGGGTCTGATGATGGAGCCGGAAGGTGGCCATAGGAACTCCGTCCGTAATTAAACGATGCAACCCTATCGAGTTTGAGCTCATTGGATTAGTCTTGACGAGTACTTTGATACTATATGGTAACCAGGGTCTGATGTTGGAGTTGGAAGGTGGCCATAGGAACTCCGTAATTAAATGACGCAACCCCATCGAGTTTGGGCTCATTGGATTAGTCTTGACGAGTACTTTGATACTATATGGTAACCAGGGTCTGATGATGGAACCGGAGGGTGGCCATAGGAACGCCGTAATTAAACGATGCAACCCTATCGAGTTTGAGCTCATTGGATTAGTCTTGACGAGTACTTTGATACTATATGGTAACCAGGGTCTGATGATGGAGCCGGAAGGTGGCCATAAGAACTCCGTAATTAAACGATGCAACCCTATCGAGTTTGAGCTCATAGGATTAGTCTTGACGATTACTTTGATACTATATGGTAACCAGGGTCTGATAATGGAGCCGGAAGGTGGCCATAGGAACTCCGTAATTAAACGATGCAACCCTATCGAGTTCGAGCTCATTGGATTCGTCTTGACAAGTACTTTGATACTATATGGTAACCAGGGTCTGATAATGGAGCCGGAAGGTGGCCATAGGAACTCCGTAATTAAACGATGCAACCCTATCGAGTTTGAGCTCATTGGATTCGTCTTGACGAGTACTTTGATACTATATGGTAACCAGGGTCTGATGTTGGAGCCGGAAAGTGGCCATAGGAACTCCGTAATTAAACGATGCAACCCTATCGAGTTTGAGCTCATTGGATTCGTCTTGACAAGTACTTTGATACTATATGGTAACCAGGGTCTGATAATGGAGCCGGAAGGTGGCCATAGGAACTCCGTAATTAAACGATGCAACCCTATCGAGTTTGAGCTCATTGGATTCGTCTTGACGAGTACTTTGATACTATATGGTAACCAGGGTCTGATGTTGGAGCCGGAAAGTGGCCATAGGAACTCCGTAATTAAACGATGCAACCCTATCGAGTTTGAGCTCATTGGATTCGTCTTGACGAGTACTTTGATACTATATGGTAACCAGGGTCTGATGTTGGAGCCGGAAAGTGGCCATAGGAACTCCGTAATTAAACGATGCAACCCTATCGAGTTTGAGCTCATTGGATTCGTCTTGACAAGTACTTTGATACTATATGGTAACCAGGTTCTGATGATGGAGCCGGAGGGTGGCCATAGGAACTCCGTAATTAAACGATGCAACCCTATCGAGTTTGAGCTCATTGGATTAGTCTTGACGAGTACTTTGATACTATATGGTAACCAGGGTCTGATGTTGGAGTTGGAAGGTGGCCATAGGAACTCCGTAATTAAACGACGCAACCCCATCGAGTTTAGGCTCATTGGATTAGTCTTGACGAGTACTTTGATACTATATGGTAACCAGGGTCTGATGTTGGAGTTGGAAAGTCGCCATAGGAACTCCGTAATTAAACGATGCAACCCTATCGAGTTTGAGCTCATTGGATTAGTCTTGACAAGTACTTTAATACTATATGGTAACCAGGGTCTAATGTTGGAGCCGGAAGGTGGCCATAGGAACTCCGTAATTAAACGACGCAACCCCATCGAGTTTAGGCTCATTGGATTAGTCTTGACGAGTACTTTGATACTATACGGTAACCAGGGTCTGATGTTGGAGCCGGAAAGTGGCAATAGGAACTCCGTAATTAAACTATGCAACCCTATCGAGTTTGAGCTCATTGGATTCGTCTTGACAAGTACTTTGATACTATATGGTAACCAGGGTCTGATGATGGAGCCGGAGGGTGGCCATAGGAACGCCGTAATTAAACGATGCAACCCTATCGAGTTTGAGCTCATTGGATTAGTCTTGACGAGTACTTTGATACTATATGGTAACCAGGGTCTGATGACGGAGCCGGAAGGTGGCCATAAGAACTCCGTAATTAAACGATGCAACCCTATCGAGTTTGAGCTCATAGGATTAGTCTTGACGAGTACTTTGATACCATTTGGTAACCACGGTCTGATGTTGGAGTTGGAAGGTGGCCATAGGAACTCCGTAATTAAACGACGCAACCCCATCGAGTTTGGTCTCGTTTGATTCGTCTTGAGGAGTCTCCGAATAAAAAAGCTCTACGTATTTACCCAACGAATCAGCAGGTCAATAAATATAATTCAGCCGTTCTCGAACATTTTACGAAGAAGAATACACAAATGTTTAAAATAATAGCACAAGATCAATTAATTGATGGATCAAAAAAGAATGATCAGATTGATATTAATAAAATAATACACACGGACATTAACAAAACAGGAGGTCTTCCAAAAGAACTAGAAATATTTGTTGGTGCAAAAGTTATGTTGAGGTCTAACGTTGACGTTGCTAAGGGACTTGTGAATGGAGCAATAGGTCACATCACTGAAATCATATGGCCGTATTACAGACGTGCTCAACTAAACGATAGCGATGTACCATCGGTTCGCGTAGACTTTGGTAACGATGGCATTCACATAATACACCCTAAATCAGTTCAATTTCCTGCTAAATTTAATCACGGCACAGCTGAAAGAAGAATGCTCCCGATTGTCTTGTCATGGGCTTCAACTGTGCATAAAATGCAGGGAGCTCCTCTAGATCATGCTGTTATTTATCTAGGCTCCAAATTGTTCGCTGCTGGTCAAGCGTATGTAGCTTTAAGCCGAGTTAGGTATTTAGCAGGTCTTCAAATCGAAGAACTTGACTGCTCCAAGTTGACGTCGAAGAAACCTTGTAATGTTGATGCATTAAAAGAAATGGACAGAATGAGAAACGTTACAAATAACTAACAAGTGATTACATAATTTCAACTTTATTGATATTTAAATCAGTACATATTACATATCATGTGAACGAACTACGGACTTCATAACGGAATAACGCTGCTACGCGCTGCGAACTACGTCGTAGTAAATCTCGAATTAAAAATAGAGGTACTAAAAAGTTAAAAATAAAATTAAAGAAAAAAAAAACCTTTTTAACAACAAGCTTTTATTATTTGTTTATAAAATGAACTAAAAAGTTAAAAATAAATTAACTCTAAAAATAAATATAATACTTTGTAACTTGATTGTAACCTTTAACGACAAATAAGCGTCTTCGTCTAGGACAAAATAATTCGATATTGTACAAATTTATTTAATTTTAACACTAAAACTTTTCACCATACATAATTATTCAATCTCGTCCCCCCTCTTTATCATAGTCCCCATTTATAAATGAAAGCGTGTTACATTGTTATAGCTTGAGGAAAATGTTGTGTTGTATTAAATGTAACACGCTTTCCTTTATAAATGGGGACTATGATAAAGAGGGGGGACGAGATTGAATAATTATGTACGGTGAAAAGTTTTAGTGTTAAAATTAAATAAATTTGTACAATATCGAATTATTTTGTCCTAGACGAAGACGCTTATTTGTCGTTAAAGGTTACAATCAAGTTACAAAGTATTATATTTATTTTTAGAGTTAATTTATTTTTAACTTTTTAGTTCATTTTATAAACAAATAATAAAAGCTTGTTGTTAAAAAGGTTTTTTTTTCTTTAATTTTATTTTAAACTACGCGATATAAAATTTTGAAAAAAATATATGTTATGCACATTAATAAACTCTATCAACGATTTTTGGTTTGATAAAATTATCTCTTATAGTTTTTGAGGTAGGTTGATTTAACTGTATTTTTTTAATAATAAATTGATAATGGTACGGAACCCTTTGCGCGCGAGTCCGACTCGCACTTAGCCGGTTTTTTATTTATAAGTGACACAAATACGTAAGAAATTATATTAATTTAAATTAATCGTAGAAGTGCTACGCCATAATCAGCCGTGACCTTACTCATTGAAATCATTGTAAGGCTAAATATATTATGCCATTTGCTATGATTACAACCGATAATGTACCTGAAGTTGATTGTTATTTCATTGCTTAAGAAAATGTGGTAATAAACCTTAATTTTTGTCTAATTTTTGTATTACTGACGACAAATCCTTAAATAAACTGCGTTTTCCAAGTAACTTTTAAATCCTTTTTTACTTCCTTCTGTTTCACACATTGGCATGAAACTTGATAAGCGTGTTTGAATTTCTTAATAATAAAGTTATGATATGCTGTTACAAAGTTTTGTTGTATTTTAATTACTTTATTTAAAAAAACTATATTTTACTGTTGTGAATGAAGTTCGCAGCAGGAAAATTCAATCAAAATACTAGTTAAATTACAGTAGTACCTTTTACTGCAGTTTAACCTGTAAAATGCCGCCTATCTCTATAAAGCACGCAAAGTTTTTCAGTACGTGGTCATTTTACTGTGTCTTAATTAGTAATTGTTAGAATTGGTATAATAAACGCGCAGTACAAACACAGAATTTCGGAAAAACCACATATTTAATTTTAGAAAAAGCAGAAGCATGTATTTTTTAATTTATCATATTGTATGATTGAAATACAGATGTAGTGAGAAATGACTTGCCTTCGGAAACGTTCGTCAACGTCATGCTGTTTCAGTCTATCTCACTGAGACTGACAGTAATAGCTGTCATGCTACTTCAGTCAGACTCGGTGACACTGCCTGAAACAGCATGTGTTTACGAACGTTTCCGAAGGCAAGTAATTTCTCACTATACCTGTACTTCATTTCGCACTAAAAAAAATCTCTCTAACTATCAAATCTTGGAAAATATATTAATTTAAAACCGTTTTTTGCTATTATCTCAAAATCGACTTTAGTCAGTTACTGTGTTTTAGGAATTGCACGGCAGTATGGGGGTTAAATGGAGGGTTAAAGTTTGTATGGGGAAATAAGATTAGTTGGGCTATTTTATTCGAAACTTCACAGGAATGTTTTTAATAATAAATAAGTAAACACATGTTTCAGGTTTTTTGAAAACTCATCCCTTAAAGGGGTTAAATGGAGGGTTAAAGTTTGTATGGAGAAATAAGATTGGTTGGGCTATTTTATTCGAAACTTCACATGAATGTTTTTAACAATAAATAATTAAACACGTATCTCAGGTTTTTTGAAAATTCATTCCCTATGGGGGTTAAATGGAGGGTTAAAATTTGTACGGGGAAATAAGATTAGTTGGGCTATTTTCTTCGAAACTTCACATGAATGTTTTTAACAATAAATAAGTAAATACGTGTTTCAGGTTTTTTGAAAATTCATTCCCTATGGGGGTTAAATGGAAGGTTAAAGTTTGTAAGAAGGAACCAGATTCGTTGGGCTATTTAATTCAAAACTTCGTAGAAGTGTTCTTGCCAATGAAGATGTAGGTACTTATCTACATACCATGTTATATACGAGTAACATAGGTACGATGAATACGTAGATACTTTTAATATTAAATTTTCGTAAGTAATGCAGTTTGCTACTTAAAAGGTCATTGTGAGGTTTTATTTTTTAAGTCTAGACAAAACCATATTTATTTGTTTGTTCGTTAAAAATATCTACAATTTTGCATGGCGACATATGATTCAAAGCGAACAAATATTTGTTTGACAGCTCGCGGACAGTAGGTATATGTATAAGCAGCGCGGGTACGCAGGCCGCCTCACTGTAAATTCAGCTTTCTAATTCGTGTAGTTTATTTGCAATGAAGTATTTAATTATGTCATGCTAATATGCTGTTCAATGAAACAGACTTCAAACAGAATGTAATAAGGTAAGATTCTACTTAGGTTTAGGGAAGGTTAGAACTGCGACCCCACACAGAAACGAACGACTATCAAAGTAGGTTTTGGGTTACATTAGAAATGCGACTCCACACAGAAACGGACGACTAACAAAGGAGGTTCAGGTTAGGTTTGAACAGTAACCCCACACAGCAACGAACGGCTTTCAAAGTAGGTTTATGGTAGGTTTGAACTCCAACCCCACACAGAAACTAACGGCTATTAAAGTAGGTTTAGGTTAGGTTAGAACTGTGACCCCACAGATAAGCAAGCAGCTATCAATGTAAGTTCAGGTTAGGTTAGAACTGCGACCCCACTCACAAGCAAACGGCTATCAAAGTAGGTTTAGGTTAAGTAAGAACTGCGACCAGTGCGACCCCACACAGAAACGAACTAGAACTGCGACACCACACAAAAGCAAACGGCTATCAAAGTAGGTTAAGTTTAGGTTAGAACTGCGACCCCACACATAAGCGAACAGCTATCAAAGTAGGTTCATGTTAGGTTAGAACTGCGACCCCACACATAAGAAAACGGCTATCAAAGTAGGTTTAGGTTAAGTAAGAACTGCGACCAGTGCGACCCCACACAGAAACGAACGGCTATTAACATAGGTTTATGTTAGGGTAAAACTGTGCCCCACACATAAGCGAACAGCTATCAAAGAAGGTTTAGGTTAGGTTAGAACTGCGACCCCACACAAAAGCAAACGGCTATCAAAGTAGGTTTAGTTTCGGTTAGAACTGCGATCCCACACATAAGCGAATAGCTATCAAAGTAGGTTTAGGTTAGGTTAGAACTGCGACCCCACAGAAAAGCAAACGGCTATCAAAGTAGGTTTAGTTTAGAACTGCGACCCCACACAAAAGAAAACGGCTATCAAAGTAGGTTAGGTTAGAACTGCGACCCCACACAAAAGCAAACGCCTATCAAAGTAGGTTTAGTTTAGGTTAGAACTGCGACCAGTGCGACCCCACATAGAAACGAATGGCTATTAAAATATGTTTAAGTTAGGTTACAACTGTGACCCCACACATAAGCGAACAGCTATCAAAGTAGATTCAGGTTTAGTTTAGAACTGCGGAATAAATATTACTAAATTTAAACCAAACTAAAATAAGAACCCGTAAAGGAAAACCTCAAGCACCATTCAAAATTCCCTGATTTAAATTTACTGAAAACTATTCTTCGACAGAATGACTTGTCGATGAAATGAAAATACATGAACGGTTGTCTTTGAAACAACATTCGATTAAATGATTGTCGACAAGTCAAGGCGAAACCCAAAAAAAAATATCACAAATATTAAACTTATTTCGGCCACTTTTGAATCTCCTGAGAAAAAAAACAAAATAGGATTCATTATTTGCAGGAAACCGTGTTACATGCATAATATATAACTACATACAATCGAAATGGTAACCTTTTTCTTTTTTGAAGTCGGTTGATAACATTTTTTTTCATAGAAGTCCAAAATCTACGCGTGCGAAGCCGCGAGCAAAAGCTAGTGTCATATAAATTACAAGGTAGTAAAAATGTATTGAATAATGTCATATAAATTTTAATAGCTCGCTTGTCGCTCTAGAGTACTTTATCATTGTGCTTTACGATAAACCAGCTCGTCTTGTCGCATATTAACAATCCTCGATCTCAAAGCGAATGGAAAAAGAGTAGTATGTTAATAATACAGTCATTTTAATACACGGGAACTCAAAGTGAAAATAAATAACAAGATAAATCACGACGTATAAACAGTGAACTAATGACAAATTTCAGTATGTAGAAGACACTTAGGGCTTGTCCATTAATCACGTCATACGATTTTGGCCTGTTTTAGACCCCCCGATCCCCCATGGTGATCTTTGGTGATTTTTTGTCAACTTAAGTAGTCCTTTTAATAACACTTAAAATTACGTACCTACCTACTTTTCTGGCAACTACGAGGTAAATGTTCGCGAAGTTTTAAAACTTAGTGCTTAAAGTGTTTTATAAAACAGTAAAGATTTTTTTAGTGGTTATAAAATGCTGTTCAGCAGATTCGAGACTAAACCAGCGAGAGTGTGGCGAAAAAAAGTTAAACAAAAATAAACTCTAAATATATTGACATAAGTCAAACGCAGGGTATGAGATACCCTGCCATACTCCCGCCGGGTTAAAAACAAATTTCACGTGATTTGTCCGTTAACCCTCCCTCCCGTATGGTGATGTTTGGTGTTTTTTTCTTGACCCCCCTCCCCCTATACAGTATGACGTGATACCTATACAGGATCAATGGACAAGCCCTTATTAACCCTGGCCATATGTCGTATCACGCTCAATCTCGCCTATTGGTGCGAGCGAGCCGGATAGAAAGAAAAATGGTTGGTATTAGCTTGCTTACCATGCCCTTTAGCGCTGCGTTATTAATGCAGACCTACTTTCTATCCATCCCGCTCAATCGCCTATAATCGCCTATAGGTACGAGCGAGTCGGATAGAAAGAAAATACGCGTGAATAACGCGGCGGCAGCTCATGATCTCATGATACAGCTACAGAAATTTGCGAAATGAAACTTTAATACTTTGAAATTTTTTATAATATTCGTATTTTTCATTGTCTTGCGAGAGTGTAGAAGAAGAAGATATGAGATTTTATATTTAAATAAAATAAATAAATATCTTGGAACACTTTACTCAACCTAGTCCCTCGGTAAGCTCAATGAAGGCTTGGGATGTAGTTACCAAGCAACGATATAATTATGTAATAAATAGATACATATAAATACTGAAATATATAGACAGCCATGACCAAGGAACAAGTATTTGTGGTAAATAAATTTTAATAGATTTTCAATAACACTCATTTAAGCATATGCTGCTTCAATTTTAGAATTTTGGTAAAGTGTAAATTTTTGATTTGTACGAGATCAGCGAAATTTTCCTTTGGTCCGTTTTCGTAATTATGGTTTCGTAATTACCTACGTAAGAAGAAATATTTTTCACCGTTTCGTAATTGATTACCAAAGCGGAATTTATTTTCTGCATTCGTAATCTGTTTCGTAGTTAACTACGAAAGAGGAATTTATTATTATTTTTTTGTAGTCATTTGGCTACGAATCAAGAATTATTTTTCATTGTTTGGTAATTAATTATCAAACAAGAATTTATTCCTTTTTAGTAATTGAGTTTCGTAGTTATAGTTCGAGAAATATAAATTGGTAACTTTCTTCCTACATTACAGTAACAATAAACGTTCAATTTATATTTCTCGAACTATACCTCGTTGTATAATATATTATTGCAGAGGTAGTCACTGAGTTGTCTCCAAAATGGAATTTGTTGCAATTTCGTAATTAATTCATTCCTTTATACGATTATTGAAATAAATTATCATTAAATAAATTCTAAATTTAAGAAATTTAGTTTAATATAATACAAATGTCATAAAAATAACAATACATTAAAAAAAAAACCTTAACTAAAAATAATTACAAATAGTAATTAGTCAAAGTCCGCACCGCCTCCGGTGAAAAACTGCCCATAATGCTTGCGGCATTACCTCGTTGGATCGCTATGGCCAGCCTTTGCACCAAAAACGATTCGAATTCTAAATAAAACAATTAAAACTTTGATAACTTATATTTCCACGAGATGGAATATAAAAATTTGATATTGTTTGCACCAAATTATTGTGTGCCGTGTGGTAACGGCAGTAGGAATACATTTGTCACTACCCCAACTCGACCTGCGGGTGTCGCAAGAGTCGACTAAGGGATTGAAGTGTCACTGACCACTATTTAAAAGATTGATGATGGGCAGCAGCGTCAACATAGTGGACACATTACTGCGATCGCCAATCTGCTTGCCCAGCGTGGCGATTATGAGTATTTACCTTTTAATGCGTCTATACGCATAGTTAATAGAGAGGCCTTCGTCTAGCAGTGGACTATCATAGGCTGATGATACACCTAATTATTAATACCTATTGATGTTTTTTTCCTATTGTTGGTATATACAGGGTGGAAAGTGACGACGTTCCTTCCCGCTACCGACCGATTCTACCAACCATTACGATGAACTTTCAGTATGGGACCAACATTCCCATTTCCACCCTGTATACAGGGTGGTCCAAACCTTGACGTCAAAAAATTTTTTTTAGGTTCCCAACGTCATGGGCTATCAGAATATACCCCATGTATGTTAGCCGAAATTTTTTAGTTTTCGAGTTATGAATTTTTGAAAAAAATTTTTTGAGAGATTCTGGAAAGAAGATGTTTATTGATAAAAAAAAACTATTGGGGTTTTTTAATATTTTCTTTTTGTGAAAGTATTACTACAAATAAAGCATTTACTGACAAAAAAATTAGCGTCCTCACTTTGATACAATAAGTAGGATAAAAAATACCAAATTCAAAATTTTACGTTAAAAACGCATCAAAATAGCATTAATGTACGTAAATAAAAAAAATAAAACATCATCCCAAGGATTTTTGGTAATCTAAAGACTGCCCTAGACCTTAAACCTTCGTAAAAGCAAAAAAAGTGATTACTTAATGATGACAAATCGAGTGAGGAATCTAAAAAAAATTTTTGACGTCAAGGTTTGGACCACCCTGTATACTAGGGCTTTAATTACCGGTATTTATGTATGAAAAATACCGCGATTCCGGTATTGCGAATACAAAAATACCGGTATTGGAAGCCCTAATATGTACCTACCCAATAAAATAAAAGTTGTCTTATGAAAAAAACATGACAAATCAGGACATAGCATGCAG
This sequence comes from Thaumatotibia leucotreta, assembly GCA_025490895.1. Classification (NCBI taxonomy): domain Eukaryota; kingdom Metazoa; phylum Arthropoda; class Insecta; order Lepidoptera; family Tortricidae; genus Thaumatotibia; species Thaumatotibia leucotreta. The sequence continues at coordinate 32,333 of JALPQI010006760.1, forward strand.
CAAAAGATTAACAATATACAAGGTCCCAAAAAAACCTCACTGGCAACGGGAATACACTTATTTTCTGGTCACCGTTTATACAAGCAATCCATTTTATTCTATTTCAAATTCTCATCGGAGATCTATTGGATGCCAACTGCTCACGATCGATCTTTAAGGCATTCTCTGAGGGCGGCCTATGTCCAGCAGCAGTGGAAATCTATCGGCTAAAAATTATGATGAAAAATGGCTAAACCCAACTAAGATCTCAAAAACAGTACTGGGCAGTTTATGAAAATCAACAAGTGCAGTAAATTCTTTTTTCGTAATTAATTATGAAATAAGAAAAGTAAATATGTTTTGGTAATTAACTACGAAAGAAGAATTAGTAAGCAATTACGAAAACGGAAAATAAATTCCGCATTGGTAGTCAATTACGAAACGGCGAAAAATAATTCCTCTTACGTAGCTAACTACGAAACGATAATTACGAAAACGGACCAAAGGGAAATTTTAACTGTTTTGAGCGACCAGTAAATAATTAGCAAATTACCTCAAATTTGGTATATAGACTACTTTTATATAATAGAACAAGTGAAGCCATGTGAAGGTAAGATTTTTAGAAAAAATATTTCTTTATACTGTCGTGGACCAACCAAACCCTCATTTATAGTGAATATATCCTACTGTTTTCACTCTGCTCTCGTTTGTCGCATATTAATAAATCCTCGTTTGTGAGACGAATAGCTCCCACGCAGCAATTTGTTGCTACAGGCTCGATCAATCAGGATTCACGGGATGTTGAGGAAATATGAAATACCTGCTCGTTTCTCATGGCGACGTGACAACGCTTATGGTGGCATGGGTGCTTTTTAGGGATCCATAGTAAACTGGGAACCCTAATAGTAAAAATATTTAAAATATCATGAATAGTGGGCTGACATAAGGGACACCCAATTATCGTGAGATTAAAACACTAATTGCAGTCAGGTTTGTAACGAAAATTAAGTACGATGTCTCAAGAAATTGAAACTATCAAGAAATCTATATCGGCGTTCTTATACGTATGTTGAAATTTATAAAATTAACCCCAGTTTTTATTAAAATGTAGTGCTTAATTGTCGTCACAAACCTGACTGCAAATAAGTGTCCCTAAAAGTGAAAATTCTCATGTACACTAATCGACCTAATCTCAAGTACCAGAGCGTAACATGTTAACAGAAAATATTTATTTGAATCACGATATTTTGCTCATGTGTAAATCTACATAAAGTATTGTCATGTGTTTTGGGAAAGGAGTATCTTAGTTTTGTTAAATAGTATTTATTTTATAAGATGACATAATATCGAAATTTCTTATAATTACTAATTTTCTAAGTCAATTGCATTGTACGAGTGTAAGGTGCTTTAGGCTGACAGTCCCAATAGATGCCACCTCAGTATAAATTTGAATGTCAAATATTGAGACTTTGAAATATTAACTAGCAGTTCTAATAAATGTCAGCCTGTCTTAAAATTATGCAAATAATTTAGATAAAAGCTAATTATTTCTATGTTTGAATATGAAGTATTAAAGGCACACATATTTTTCATCGTTTAAATGCCCTAATAGTTGATTTTAGCTTCTCGATGGAAGCTCAAGCTATGATGACGAGTATTAGGACAGCGTCGGGTACTAGTACTTTCACCTTAAGTTCAATTAAGTCATGTGTTTCATTCAATTAATAGTTTAAACTTATGAAGGTACTCAAAGATTATTTATTTATTTAATCTTTATTGCACAAAAAAGAAAACTTAAAAGTACAAAAGGCAAACTTAATGCCATAGGGCATTCTCTACCAGTTAACCTTTAGGCGAAGCAGAGAGGTTGTGGGCGGTGCTATATTTAGATTTAGATATATTCTGAATTACTCTATTCTAAATATAAAATACAAATAAGACACATATTTATATACCTATATATAAATAAATATATATATACATATTACAATTTACATAAACACAATTAAATACATACATTATTCATATAGACGAAACGTATGAAACTCACACACTAAGTGTTACCTAAAATTAAGCAACTTTTTTTATATCTAACTATTTTTAAGGAACCTTTGTATGAAAAAACATGTGGGCTCCGTTAGGCCTCTTCATTTAAACAATATATATGGGATTAAAATAGCTAATATAAAAAAACAAAACAACGGGCATAATTATTTTCGAGCGCCCCAGACGCCCCACCAATCCGGCCACACCTCTGTGGAAATAGTTAGAAAGCTCGACATATTTTTGGCTGCTATGGTAGAGAGAGACACGAAGGCTCTACGGCCAAGAATAGCACCAAAATAGTCACTGTCACAAAGACGTACCCAGATCCATGAAGCGCCCCAAACACCCGAAGAACCACTAACGAATATAATATCTACCAGGATTAAGCAACTTACATATAATATTTCATTTGAATAAGTTCGTTAATGAGCGGGGACAAAATGCTATCAGTCTGACAAAGTCATTAGGAATTGTTAGAAAAACAAATCCCCACTTAAACCCAACTTATAACTTCTAAACTATGTAATTTCCTTCGTTCGACCAACGGCTGGCTCCATTCCAATCGCAGGCGAAACAAAGACTCAGTGTAAAGTGTGCTTATCATGAGCTGCCCTCACGCTATTAATGGAGACTTACTCTCTCATTTATAAACGTCACCTATCTTAGCAAGCTGCTAAGTCTTGTTTGTCGGTTTTGCGTAGATCAGTTGGTAGACGAACTTTCCTGATAGACGGTCTTACCCGCATTGACTACACGAATGGTTCTGACGGGAGATCAGCGCTGTAGATTCTCGAGCCTACAACATGTATACTGAGTCGGCGTCAATCTATACTACGGCATAATAATATGACTCTTTCGCAAATAAGCTATAGGTATAGCTATAGGTGTAACAAAGACAACCGATTAAACACGTGACCATCATTTATAGAAATAGAAATAAGTTTATTCGTAACATACACATACGCAAAAATCACAATAATACAGATACGAAAAATAATTATACAAATAAAAACGTGTAGGCTCCGAAATGGCCTCATTTCAGCATGTTGCTAGCGAGTGCCAGCGCTGGTCTTCCGATGAGGCCATTATTATTAGTCTGAGGTAAGCATTCAGAACATAAGGCGAGCATTTTAATGGCTCTGAAAATAATGTTATAACTTTACTAGTTAGTTCCACATAATTGCTTCATAAAATACGTAGTACTTCGACGGAAATAAGTTACTCAAGGAGCATAAAGGAAAGGGTAAACATAATTTAATTTTTTCAAACATTCCCATGCTTGTTTACATAGTTTTGGGTTAATAAGATGCAAAACGCTTAGCCAAGTTGCCAATCGCTAACGCATCACTCCAAAATGACGTCTTCGTCTTTACGAGCTTCGGTGTTCGCGGTAGCTGGATGCTTAGCCAAGTTGTCAATCGCTAACGCTGAGTAGCGTATCGTAGTTTTCCCCCTCTGTCACTCTTTCATATTAATGCGACAAAGAAAGTTAGCTGCCTGTCGTTTACGATTGACGATTAAGCGTTAGCGATTGGCAACTTGTCTAAGAACCCTGGTCATCATTTTGTTCTTCATCGTCATTGAGTCTTTACCGAAACAAAAAACTGAAACAACAAAATAAATTTACACATAATCAGCCTATATAAGTCCACTGCTAGACAACGGCCTCGCCTTAGCCTATGCGTATGGACGCAAGGAGGTAAATGTCCATAATCGCCATGCTGGGCAAGCGACTTGGCGATCGCAGTAGTGTGTCCACTATGATGATGCTGCTGCCCATCATCAATCTTCTATAAATAAATAGACTGTAACACTTATATCCCTTGGCCGACTCTTACGACACCCACGGGAAGAGTTGGGGTGGTGACAAAAATGTATTCTTACTGCCGTCACTACACGGCTAAGTACAGGCAGATTAACCGATTCGTTGCGTGTCCATCCATTCCGATCCATTTTCAAAAACTTTTATCTATGGCGGCGAACAATTTTTTTCATGACATGTCAAGCGTGCCTTACGCCATAGAATGTGCTGACACGCCTATCGTGTCATCCGTCATTCGTTAAAAACTTTCATGACGCGCCTGGCGTGTCATCCGCACTAAAACGGTTAAAGTCATTCTTAGATTGTTCAGATCTTAGTCTATAAAAATTATCACTGTACAATGTTTTTATCAATAAAAAATTCTGATTCTGATTCATTCTGACTCATTCTTATTTACAATAATCCGCGGAACCCTAAAAATGCTTGGAGAAGGAAAGTCAGGCACGGTTGAAAAGTTAAATTGAAAAATTGATGCAATACCCAAGTTACGGTAACTAAGTTATTAGACTCGTTATTTTTGGTCGGGTCACGGATTTTGCAAATATGTAAACAGACGGTTGACTTCACCGAGTTTTCTAGTAGCTATGTATGGACATATCCTACGAACAAATAAAACATGGCAGCCGCACGCTATACTAAAGTGCCTTTGGAAAACGATCCTGAATTTTAGTTGACAAATGTCACCCCCTCTTCAATGCATCACGGTAATGAATTTCAATGTCAACCTATAAAAATTTAACGCGCCATTTAAATATAGTTGTGATTGGTCCATCAAAGTTTCGATTGGCTATATTCCATAAACATTTGTCAAAGATGTTGCGTCTAAATATGCGTGGTGTTAAGAAAGCGCTATGTCCTGCCAATAGTGGCACAATTGAACAATTGTTTTGGGGGCATTTTCGAGCTGGCGTTAGACGTCCATGTGGCTTATGATGCTCCCGTTTTATCTATTTATAAAGGTGCATGGAGACCAAAAGAGCATTCGCTGTTCTATCCTACTCTACGAAATTCGATCGTTACACGAAACGTGATTCGTTGATTTCGTAGAGTAGGGGAAAGAACAGCGCTCTTTTGGTCTGAATGCACCTTCAGGTTACGCGTTACTTTTGCTCTTGCATACTTGTTAGAACGTGACAGCAACGCCGACAAACGATTAGAAGGGGTACCATCATAAGCCTACATGTTATATATATTATGGTCGCAGGGGCCTGTCGCATTAATAAGTATGCTCCTGCGGCATGGAAGCGGAAGAGGTGCGTTTGAAGCAGGTGAATGATTCTCCAAGGAGCATTTTAGCGTCTCAAATTCGTCATTGTCATCCCACGACTACAAGCCGCGTTTTTACTAAGTGTTCTGAGCGAGCATTCACTTGTTCGTGGGCTGACGAACAATCATTTTACTATGTGAAATTCTGTTTTCGTCTGTCCAAGAACGAACAAATGCTCGCTCGGAACACTAAGCGAAACGCGGCTTTACCGAAACGGAGGAACGAATAAGTATTGAATTACGCTTAGATTAAAAAAATACTATTCTTGTCACCTGTTGAACGCCGTAAATCGCTGAATATTCGTTCAGGTATCGGTCTTGCCGTCGTCAATACGTTCTAGATAATTGAACAGGGTGCGTGAAAAAAGCGTGACATATGCCTAAATGGCTGCTTTACAAGCATATTTCTTCACCCTAACCAACAAAGACTGATTGAAAGAAAATATTGAACGCGTGTGTTTTCTTTTTCCAATCGGTCAATAAATAGCAAAGATAACTAAGTGCGTCAACAGAAAAAATTTCGAACTGACAAAGCATTACGTTTACGTTCACAACCTTGTTTACTTTGACATTAAGGTAAAGTTTATTTTTGGACCTTATTCTGGATCAATAGGTATTCATGTAGGATGAAGGTCTATCACTCTACAAAGATCGTGAGTAACAAGGGATTGGAAAGTTTTACAGAATATTTTATAGTTCGGGAAATTTTATTTGATCGACTGGTATCTCACTTATGCTCCTTTGTTTTGCGAAACTAAACAATCAGCAGTTGAGCCCTATTCTTTTGCCAATGACGCAAAATAAAAGGTCGTAAGTGAGATAACAGTCGCTCAAATAATATTTCCCGAATTTTACGCGCATTTATTACCAGCAACCCATTTAAATATTTTTAAAAGTTGGTTTTCAGGTTGAGTGATACAGTACGTTGTACATAATATGAAATAACTACAAATCAGATCACAATACAAACGCATTTTTATACTTGGATACACACAGAAATATGTGGGATACGAACTTAGGACAAGATTCGTAGGTTATCGATTAATATGCGAAGGCAGGTGGTAGGACCTCGTGCAGGGCCCGCCCGGATAGCTACCACTGTCTTACCTGTTAACCTGCCGCTAAATAGCAGTGTTTACACTACTGTTTCGATGGAAATCAGGAACTGAGGCCCATGGACATAGTGACCAAAAAATAGCTTTAGATGGATTACCTCAAAAACTGCTATTTAGCGGCAGGTTAACGGGTAAAACTAGCATTGTACCGAGGAGAAGTTTCATAAGTTGCGAAACTTGCATAGATAATGTTCTCGGGAATCTCAATTTAACAAATAATCTAATCAAGCCAATACCGTACTAGATACATGCCTTATGAGTTATATTTACTGCCTTGTTTACTTATTTACGATTTAAAATAATAATTTATAACACATTTTTATAAGTTTTCATGTAAACATTCATGCATCATTATCTAAGCACTGATCAGTAACGAAGAAACTATTAGAAAAAAATATTCGCGACACACGAGAGGTTAAATTCTCATGAAAATTCTCGGAAATTTCCGAGTATATTCCCGCAATTTTGAGAATGTTCTACAACTTGTATATTGCTAGGTAAGACTTAATATAATAATATGGACCAAATAAATGTTAGTAATTCAGTTGATCGATGTATGAACTCCCTACCTATCATAAAAAGCCCCGTGGATTCCTGTCTGAACACTACATTAAATCCCGTACTTTAACGCGTCGGCCGCAGAACTGTAATGTCGCCCATTACAGCGATGTCCCAGGAGATTACATGAAAGGAAATACTCCTAATCAGCTAACAAGGTTGGCAAAAACACAGCTAAACGACGCAATTTCAGTAATTACCCACACTAGCACTAGTTTTTGCCCTTCTGTAGGTTTTCATCTAATCCCTAAATTAGATCGTCCGAAAACCCTCAGGTGAAAGTTACTAACTAAGTGCAATGTTTTCTGTCAACTTCACTTAGCACAAGTTTAGCAAAAAGTCTTAAGAGGAAATTTGAGTTGCCTTTTTCATACAAACGCAATATTCCTCTTTTTCCTCCTTAGATATGCATATTAAAGCCAACTTTTTTTACAGTGAATTTACTTTTGCCATTTGTTTTGCTTTTTTATATTCATATTATTAGAAAAACTATAAGCCTTCAAAAACTACAAAAATCGCAAAAAAATAATGCGATTTCAGACACTTCTAAAATAAATATCTCCTATATTAACAATACTTATCCTATAGACTAATAGACTTACTTATCCTATTTCAAACTATTTATTAAAAATTATTTATTTCATTTTTATTATTGGTCTATTTTTGGGGGAGGAAACAGGGAACTACAAAATCCAGTTTTCGCCAATTTTACGTAGGTATTATCAAACGAAGCTGCAGTTGTCCTTTTTTAAGGTGTATCGGAGCTCTAGACCATTAAAGCCACAGCAATAATTTATTCAAATACCAATTTCTCTAAATACTTGCAGCTCCCATTTCCCCTTAAATTTTAACTCTAAAGTAAAAATAAAGCGTTGTAAAGAAACTTTTACAAATCTTTACAGAAAACGTCATCTTGTTTTGTTAACTAATGTGCGGGGCGCAACTAATGGACAAACCTTTCAGCAAGAATAACTTGAATAAAATGGAGTGCCCTTAAACACGCTATCTGTAAAACAGACCTTTTATTCTTGAATACCTAATGCACTCTATTTGTAGCTAGATTTATGATTCTCCATTCTATTTTAGCATATGGAAAAAGAGACCTTGAATTTCGACTTATTGGATGCCACAGCTTATTTCCTAGAAAATAGTTAGTCTGTGCGGAAAGTGAAGGCAAAACTGCAAGGCACAGCTATACATTTCACGTGCCTCCATTTTCTGCACAATCTCTATAGCTTGACAAGTTCGTTGGTGACACTTTTATGGTACCTAGTAGAGTGCCACGTAGGTAGGTACTAAGTATGTTAGTATGTATAATAAGCCTCCAGTCTCAAGCATGTATTAATTACGGTGGAATAGAATTCTATAAGCAGGAAAGAAAAAAAATAGTTGATAAAAACATAGACCAATAAAAGGACCCAGCTGCACCATCACTATTTTCATTTCATATCAAAACACATCTTCCTAACTATAAAACTCGAAACAAAGTACTTTCGCACAAATTTTCATTATTTAAAAAGTGGAATCCCTGTGCGGTTATTGTTTGAAAATAAACCGAAACATATGACGTTGCATTTCACGTTGCGGTGGTGTCTGTATCTGCAGCGCATGGGTAATGCACAAACTTTGCGGTTCGGCGGTGGAAATGCAATGTATTTGCATTTAAGTTTATCAAAATAATGCTACGTTTGTAAGTATCTGTTCGAATTACAAAGAGATGTAACAACATTTTTACATTCACATCATCAGCCTAAGTATAATCAGTCCACTGCTGAACATAGGTTTCTCCTACTACCTACCTAAGCCTATGGGCACATCATCATCATCATCATATCGGCCGAAAGACGTCCAGTGCTGAACATAGGCCTCCCCAAAGATTGCCACAATTACCGGTCCTGTGCCACCCGCATCCAGCGGACTCCTGCGACCTTCACCAGGTCATCAGTCTACCTTGTGGGGGGCCTACCCACGCTGCGCCTTCCGGTACGTGGCCGCCACTCGAGAACCTTCCCGCCTCAACGGCCATCGGTTCTACGCGCAATGTGCCCCGCCCACTGCCACTTCAGTTTAGCGATTCGGAGAGCTATTTCGGTTACTTTGGTTCTGCTGCGGATGGTCTCATTTTTAATCCGATCACGCAGAGAGACTCCTAGCATAGCTCTCTCCATTGCCCTTTGGGTGACTTTGAGCCTTCTTATGAGGCCCATTGTAAGCGGCCACGTTTCAGCACCGTATGTCGTCGGTGGTGGTAGCCGGATCTTTGCCGGAGATTCTTAGTACCCCTGACCCCAAGACCCTGCTAACACCCTGGCCGCTACCATAACCAGGGCACCGGGGGTCGCCGGAACCTCGGAGCCGCGGCTTTGTTTGTAAATTCATGGGGGGTAGTTGCCATAATCGCCACGCTTGGCATGCGGGTTGGCGATCGCAGTGTCACCACCGCACTTTAGGGATGCTGCTGCCCATCCCCCGGGTGGTCTTGGTCGTAGTTTTCAGACATACCCGGGTCAACCCGTGTTATTATGTCTCACGAATGTTTAATACAGGGTGTTTGGTTAGCGGTGTCGTAGCTTTTAAGGGCTTAAACTACAATCAATTTCATCGATAAAATACCATGCATTTTTTTTCTACCAACGATAATTAAATGGCGGCAATTTCAAACAGATGAATAGAATACGGGTGTATGAAGTATTTTTGGAATTATACGTTTGTTATCGGTCCTATCTTTGCAAAAAAATCTCGTCAGAGAGCTTATTGGATAAGCAAACTAATTAAGCTAATCGTTTGAGTCAACTATTTCAACAACAAGGCCAAAAATAATATTAAAAATGAAAAATAGTAACAAATTCACCTTAATTTTTCAATTAATTTAAATTTGCATAAAAACTAGGTCGTTAAGATAGGTTTCTAGTGTTGTTATTTGTTAGTACAAGATGTTAGCTAAAAAATAAAACCATAATTACAGTTATATCTTAAGGACTTTGGGAATTACAAGTGCTCAAACATGCACTGGGTGGATGGAAGGCGGCCACTTCACTAGTCAGCACACTGATGACATTCATTTTTTTATGGATTTTGCATCGGGAACGCTAAATGCGGCTGTTTTGGTGCACGTTTGAGCACTTGTAATTCCTAAAGAACATAAGGTACAACTGTAATTATGGTGTTATTTTTTTAGCTAACATCCTGTACTAACAAATAACAACACTAAAAACCTATCTTAACGATCTAGTTTTCATGCAAATATAAATTAATTGAAAAATTAAGGTGAATTTGTTATTTTTTTCATTTTTAATATTTTTTTGGCCTTGTTGTTGAAATAGTTCAGTCAAATGATTAGCTCAATTAGTTTGCTTATCTAATAAGCTCTTTTGAGATTCTTTCTAATGAGATTATTAATTCAAAGATAGGAGCGATGAGATGACAAACGTATAATTCCAGAAATACCTCTAGCACCCGTATTCGTCTGTTTTTAAAATTGCTGCCATTTAATTATCGTCGGCACAAGGAAAAATTGCATGGCAATTTATCGATTTAATTGATTGTAGTTTAAGTCCTTAAAAGCTCCAACACCGCTGACCAAACAAGTTGTATGTGTATATACAATTTTACATTGTATCTGTTTGTGTATATACAATTTTACATTGTATGATGCAGCAGTTTGTAAGTAAATATTGTGTTACTTTGATCCCCTGTGTCTCGGATAGTTTCTCAAACAAGATGCAAAGGGCGGAGTGATAAGACATAATACAATATAGGCCGAGATGACACGACAATAATTGAAGATGATCAGCGTTTTAAACCTGGAATTGTATATACAATTTATTAAAGTCAGCATACAAGTATAGGTAAAAATCATAAATAAGTCACCTGTTGTACTTATGTAGTAGTAACCTATTCAAAATTAAAAAGTCAATACGTAGTAGTTTAAAATGCGTAGACCAACAAACCAAAGCCTAAATGGTTAGGTTACAACTTCGTACAATAGGAGCTTTCTTCATTTTTCACCTCTACGTATTTGCCATTACGTGATTTCAACATTTTCAACCCAATTTGCCAAATTGCATTTTTTTTGTACTAACGGCCAAGGAGCTAAGCCGCAGATAGACGGACAGACGGACATGGCGAAACTATAATGGTTCCTAGTTTACTACGGAACCCAAAAAAGGAGGCGTGTGTGAACATGATTTTTTTTTCTCAAATAAAAATTTCCTCTAATCTTTTCCTAATCACTACGGACCATCACAATTTTTTGTTACACCCTGTATATTTATTTTTACTACATGCTATAATAACTTTATTTCCAAATGCATACAACAACGAAAAAAAAAACTATTCTACCACAAATCGATATCCCTTTGGCATTCTACCTATCGGGAATGTTGACGACATAAATAATTACGAGTAACATAGCTATATATTTTTTTTATAAATCCTTTCCGAATCGCTAAACTGAAGTGGCAGTGGGCGGGGTACATAGCACGTAGAACCGAAGGTCGTTGGGGCGGAAAGGTTTTCTAGTGGTGGCCACGTGCCGGAAGGCGCAGCGTGGGTAGGCCCCCAACAAAGTGGACTGATGACCAGGTGAATGTCGCAGGAGTCCGCTGGATACGGGTGGCGCAGGACCGGTTATTGTGGCAATCTTTGGGGGAGGCCTATGTTCAGCAGTGGACGTCTTTCGGCTGATATGATGATGATGAATCCAATATTTGAACTTGAGTATAGCTGCGAGTTTGGTGTAAATCCACCTTTATCAATAATCATATACACTGGTATTTGAGCTCAAAAAAGTAATTCCTACTAACATCTTAATTTTTGGAGTAACATTTCGTTGGTACAGTCAACTACAAAACAGTAAAACAAGTTGAGACAGTTAGGTAAATAAACATTAAATTAAAAAAAACGTCTTTAACTGATTTCTCCAAGATCCCATCATCAGACCCCGTCTTGGTGCCAACGGGACCATCTATTATCAGGGATATACTCGTTCGATAAAAAAATATTTGAAAATCGATTCTGGAACGTAACATGTCAGCCTCCGTAGCCTAGTTGTGACACTTGTGACCCTGCCTACGAAACTGGAGGTTCCGGGTTCGAATCTCGGCGAGGGCAGTATTTGTGTATTTTTATCACAAATATTTGTTCCTTGGTCATGGCTGTCTATGCATTTAAGTATCCATATGTATCTATCTATTATATATAATTATATAATTGTCGCCTGGTACCCACATCACAAGTTTTAATTGAGCTTACAGTGGGACTAGGTCGATTTGTGTGTAAGATGTCCCAAGATATTTATTTATTTATTTACATACATACTAAAAAAACAATCGAATTGTGAACCTTCTCCTTTTTTTAAGTCGGTTATTAAATCAATGTATCTTCAACGTTTTCAAAGTCGAACGCTAACCCACGTATCTGAATGAACCTGACTCCCTCAACAAAATGGCGGCCCTCGATTGATCTTAAATTTATAAGCTTGGGTCAGACTGCGTGTTTAAATAGCTAAATATAGGCTGTGATCAGCTCATTGCACAACCGGGTCGCCGGGTGCAACTCACGTGTGATAGACCGAGAGACGACGGCGGTAATTCAACCCCTACGAACACTTTTAATTGTACCGTGGACGTGGACGTTATTATGAAAGGAATAAGGTCTAACGATGGATGAACAGGGTTGGCGGTGGTATAGTATGCGAAGCAGACTGCAGATCGGTTTTAGGAATGATTGTTTCAAGTTCATGGTGGAGTAAATCATAGTAGAACTCAATACATGCATTTTATGTGCTTTTGTAGTACCGTAGAATGGGGTGGCTTTAAAATGCTGAGGCAGCTTTGAAATCTTAGTTTTTAACGGAAGACCAGCGCTGGCTCTGCTGGCAAAATGCTGAGTTTTGGACATTTCGAGACAAAATTTAGTGTTTACTGTTTTGTTTTGTTTCTACTGTGTCTCGAATAATCGTTTTTCTTTCTTCTTTTCTTTCTAACTCATACTGTATTGTATATAATTATGTTATTTTTTGCGCTATATGTCAGTTGCGTCTAATCGGGCTTTTAATAAGGCACTTTATAACCTAAAAGGACCAATAAACTAAATTCATTTAAGACTTTTAAGGCTATTTTACATTATTTCAAAGTAACCCCATTTTTTTCATAAAGTCACCCCGTTCTACGGTATATTTTACACTACACTTTATTGACTTTAGCAGATAATCTCAAAAATTATTCTTAGGATAAAAATTACAGTTTTAATAATAATATGATAGTTTTCTTCAAAACCGAAATTTTCCTTAGCCTCGTCATATTTATCATCGGGTGTTGAGCTGTGACGTTCGCGGTTCGACATTCAACATGTTCTTTCTATCACACTAGTGAATTCATACGTATGTGCAACAGAGATGAAATATGTTTAAAGTCCGCGATAAGACTGTAGCCGTACCATGAGGTGGAAAGTAAAGGATACGTTAGGTTTTATTCAGTGTATAAAGCATTATTTCGCCCTCACACTGACATATTGGAGCGAGCGCAATGACCTGCTTTACGTATCGAGTAAAACCTAACGTTACCGATACGGCAAAATCATGGTACGGCTACTGTATTCCCCTGATGAGACGATTTGACAAAGAGACGCGTCAAGCGACCGTGGGTTGTACGTTTTGACAAATAGATCTACGAAACGCGAGGTAATCCCGCCTTAATGAGCACCATTACCCTGTGTGCTATTCCGGGCTTTCCGTATATTGCGTGAGTCCGTATGTTGCAATGTACGGAATCATGCACATGATTTGGCCGTGTGGTGACGGCAGTAAGAATACATTTGTCACCACCCCAACTCCTCCTGCGGGTGTCGTAAAATTCGACTAAGGGTTTGAAGTGTCACTGACCATTATTTGATAAAAGAATGATGATGGGCAGCAGCGTCATCATAGTGGACACATTACTGCGATCGCCAATCCGCTTGCCCAGCGTGGCGATTATGGGCATTTACCTCCTAATGCGTCTATACGCATAGTTAATAGGAGAGGCCTACGTCCGCACGTCACTATTATAAGCTGATGATTACATGATAAGGTGGATTTACACCAAACTGCTCATTCTAACCCCACTCAACGAAATACGTTCGCTACACAAATCGTAATTCGTTGATTTTGTAGAGTGGGGGATAGGTTGAGCGAATGAGCATTCGTTCGTTTGAACCGTTGCAACCAAACGAGCGAATGTTCATATTCTATCCCCCACTCTACAAAATCAACGAATTTCGACGAATTACGTTTTGTGTAGCGAACGAATTTCGTAGAGTGGGGATAGAACAAGCATTCGTTCGTTTGGTGTAAATACACCTTAAGAATAAAATTATGATTGTGACCCGCTAATATTATGACTTCGTTCAGAACCCCCGTTCTCTCAAATCGATATGAATGAAAACCAATGTTATAATGTGTTCGTAAAGTGAAGGCGGATGAAATGTATGGGCGTGTATGGTGACCAGATGCCTTTCACTTCACAGGCACTGGAGGTAGATATATAGATAGCATTCCACGGCCAGATCGTTGGTGGAAGGGAATTCCTCTTAAACCGCACTGTGCGAAATAGTTACAAACTATCCAGAAACTCCTGAACACACAGAATTCGGAAACAAATATAATTTTGTAGATTGTTCTTTGAAGGATTTGAACAATCGTCTGCCGGATTCGTAGTTATTTTAACCAAACAAAATGATGTCTCAATATTATTATTTATTTATTAAAGAGTGGTCACAAAAAAGACATACAGTAGTTTCACATAACTTTTTTTAAGTTTGAATGTGGAGTCAATGCCCAGTCTCTGTTAGTCATGTAACCTAACGCTTAAAAAAACGTAACTGTTTTGTCACGCTAATACAAAATTGTGTGAAAGAGAAGAAAACTACGATACACTAATGAGCGTTAGCGATTGGCATGTTGGCTACGCCTCAGTATTGCACTTTTGCCAACTTGGAACATCATCATATTGACGCTTATTGCTGGTGGA
>JALPQI010006761.1:0-46337 GCA_025490895.1 Thaumatotibia leucotreta
GAATACCACTTTACTGATAAAGTATACTATATTTAGTAGTAAATAATGAACGCGCCACTTTAATTATTAGTTATTACAATATAAATTAAATAAATATTTTTAATTATTACGAAGGAAACTACTATATGACATGTATACGATTAACATATCATATAACTGCTTCGTATTAGTTCTTATATAGCAAGTATAGTGGTTTAAGCGCCATGACACCTACAGGTAGATACGTTAGTCATATAAAAGTAACAGCTGAAACCAAAAAGTTCTATAATAGCAATTATTTTTCCGTTTACTCGAGCATAGGTCATATAAGATGTAATTATTCGACAAATAGTCAAGTAAGCGTTATGTAAAAGCAGGTTCCTCAGCATTAATCTTATATGACTCTTTAGTCATAAAAGATGTCGAGATGCTGAATAAAACACTTTTATAAAACAAGATATATAATTAGCTGTTATATGACTTCATTCACAATAGTCATATAATAGCAACTGCGTTACGTTTACTCGACTTTTTCTCACAAGTCATAAGTCAGCCATATAAGTTATTGCTACTCGGCAAAAAAGTCATATAAGCGTTTTATAAATGTTTCTTTTTCAGCAACTTCTTATATGACTCTTAAGTCATATAAGAAAGTCGTATAAACGTGTATATGACATCTTATACGACTATTATGCTATTGCTGTATAAGTTGGCTTTATACGACAGGTACTGTGTAATTTGCGTTTATATGACTTTTATACGACATATTGCTGTATAAGCTGGCTTTATACGATAGGTACTGTGTAATTCGCGTTTATATGACTTTTATACGACTTATTAGCTGAGTAAGCTCAATGTTATATGACTGTTTTGCTAGTTGGGTGACTAAAGCGGAGATATTAAGCGTTTACCATTAGGGTGTAAGAGTTTTTTGAGACGGTTTTTTACAACCATATGCTTTTAGGACTAAGATAGAATCATCTGTTACTAGTACCTGTTTGATAAAAGTATCCAAAATTGGTGCCACCACCCTGATATCAAAACAAAATAAAGTTTGCACCTCGCTAGTATGCGGCGTAAAGGATGTCAAGTGCAAACTTAGCTTGGTGGACTTAAATACCAATCATGATTTATACATTTAGGGTTAGCCCAACCTACACATGAACTAGGCTATTTATCTACCATCTCCACACGGTAGCAAAAACAATATAGGGCAATCAAGACAAATCGACGGCCGGTATCAGCCCTCGTGTTCCAATTGACTAAGCGAGTTCAGGCGCAGATCCAGGATTTTGGTGAAATCCTGGATTTACTTTCTATCCATCCCGCTCGCCCTTGCGTATTGGCGAGAGAGAGCGGGATAGAAAGTAAATGCGCGTAAATAACGCCGCGGAATCTCCTGGATCGCTTTTTATTAAGTTACAATTTACAATTTCGCTGTTTGTCTCTCTTTCTAGACAAATATGTGCGTGCGTTAGAGAGGCAAACAGCGAAATTGTAAATTGTAACTTTATAAAACTCGACCGGTAAACACACATGCCTTATGATAATATGATAGTATTTTATTCCGTAATTTATTTTTTCAATGAGGGTTTTTGATAATTTTTTCGTCACTATGGGGCGGTGAGATGGCAGCACTCTGGCTTAAGATCCAACGAACTGTCGGGATAAATACGCGAATTTCATTTTCTTTAGACTTGTTGGTTTATTTATTTGTTTTATAAATAATATAAAATGAATAGTCAAAGTCAAAGTCAAAATATTCTTTATTCAATTAGGCCCAGCAACGAGCGCTTTTGAATCGTTAAACTAAATAGCGAATGAGAGAAAAAAAAGCTACTTCCTAACTACTACAAATAAGAAAATTGTTTCAAGTCTATTCCCACGAAATGAACAAAGTTCTAGTAATTTTTTTAGTACCACTTTGCGAGCCTGTTTTAGAGCCCAATCTTCAGTTCGACGACCGTTTACTAGTCGTAATCCATTACAAAATCAATATACTTCCAAATACAATAGAATTTCGATATTTTATGTTCAGTGCCTATGAATAGTATGAATCTGACATCTGTTTGGACCAGCAGCCTACGTAGCGCCGCCTACTGGCAGTTCATTCCTGCATGGTGGCAGAAAAAATATCGAAAACCCTCGTTGGTCGACCGTACATTTTATCGCCACCGTCCAAGGTATTTATTAAACTACTTCAAAAAAGGAGGACGTTCTCAATTAGACTGTTTTTACTGTTATTACACGAAAATGTCGGGTACATACTTTTAAAGGTGCATTCAGACCAAAAGAGCATTCGCTATTCTTACCCCCTACTCTACGAAATTCGATCTTTACACAAAACGTGATTCGTTGATTTCGTAGAGTGGGGGATAGAATAGCGAATGCTCGTTTGTTCTGAATGCAGCTTAAGAAAGTAAGAAATATTTTTTTGTTGTATCTTAATTTTATAACTTAGTGTTTGTATTAATAGAGATATCTCGCACTTTCCATATATTTCTAAGCTAGCTGTCATAGCCGTCACGTTTCCGACAGTGTAGACTTTTTCGTGGAATGCACCTTTTTCTCTGTTTCATGAACCGATTTTTAATTTTTATTTTGAAACAAACGCAGTGCGATTAGGTACCACCGTGTTACTTTCATACATTTTATCGCCACCGTTCACAGTGGTCGTTCACACTGGAAGCATTTGGAATAACAGCTCTATAGGGGACCCATCATTAATCACGGGCCCCGCCGTGATCAGATCCTCGCCACTTCAGGCTCTAGGGAGCTACGGATTAGTGTGCCATGCATCCATCTCAATAGTTTAGTGTTCAAACGGAACCTTTGGAGGTGCTTTAGATGCGATGAAAAAACTCAGTTTCTGTGGAGGCATTATTATTTTAAACGACTTTAAAAAAAAGAGGACGTTCTCAATTAGACTGTTTTTGATGCATTACACGAAAATGTCGGGTACGTGACGCCGTTTTTCGCATACTTTTAAGAAATTAAGAAATACAATTTTTGGTGTATCTTAATTTTATAACTTAGTGTTTGTATTAATAGAGATATCTCGCACTTTCCATATATTTCTCAGCTAGCTGTCATAGCCGTCACGTTTCCGACAATGCAGACTTTTTCGTGGAATGCACCTTTTTCTCTGTTTCATGAACCGATTTTTAATTTTAAATTTTAAACAAACGCAGTGCGATTAGGTACCACCGCGTTACTTTCATACATTTTATCACCACCGTCCAAGGTGTGCCTGTACCTTGGAAGCACTTGGAATAACAGCTCTATAGGGGGCCCATCATTAATCACGGGCCCCGCCGTGATCAGATCCTCGCCACTTCAGGCTCTAGGGAGCTACGGATTAGTGTGCCATGCGTCCATCTCAATAGTTTAGTGTTCAAACGGAACCTTTGGAGGTGCTTTAGATTCGATGAAAAAACTCGTTTCTATGGAGGCATTATTTATTAAACTACTTTAAAAAAAGGAGAAGGTTCTCAATTAGACTGTTTTTTCTCTGTTTCGTGAACCGATTTTGTAATTATTTAAAAAAAGCGGGGCGAGTACCACCGTGTTCGAGTCATACATTTTATGAAACTAACACGGGTTACCGTGTTGTTGTTAAACAATTTAACTTCATTCATCTCGACGTTTCGAACACTTTACAGGGTTCGTGGTCTGCGGGCGACTGACAATGGAGGAAATTTGATAGCTACCTCCATCGAAACATCAATCAATCAATGTAAAGTGTTCGAAACGTCGGGATGAAGTCAAATTTAATTGATATATTACGCGAGTTTATTCGTTTCTGACCGACTTCAAAAAAAGAGGAGGTTCTCAATTCGACCGTGTTTTTGTATGTATATGTTACCGATATCTCCAAAGATGGCAAAATATGGCAAATCTTGGAAAAATCGGTTGTAGTTGGTTGGTGTATCTCGTGCTTAATGTGCTTATTCACAATCAATCTCAAACAGCTATTAAAATAATGTTTAATGAAATTCAAAACTCGTTAGTCCACAAATGTTGTGAAATTAAAGTTTAAAATTAGGTGTCGTAAACCTACATTGTTTTATTACGAAAGAGGTTCATTAGGAAAATGAAGGCGATCCGAATATTTAATACCACCTAACTTTACGGTAAAAACGCCACTTTTTTAAGAATTAAGCACCAAAGGAACATAAAACAAAAAACATTTATTGCATTTTCTAATTATCAAATTCTACTATCATGCCGCATAAGTTCTAAAACCAATTGTTAAGTTAAATTTAGGTCTTACACAGCATTAATTAGTACACAGACTTGCATCTGTGGATACGAGATACGAATCCACCTTAGCACACGTGTGTTGCCATGACAAACGACATAAAACATTAAAACAGTCAAGTTAAGGCCCAAATTCGAAAATCAGCCCGTATGTAAATAAGGGGGAAGTAAGTATCCTAAACAAATATACACCGTGTCGCGGCAGCTTCCACTGTGATTGCACGCCGTATAATAACACGTTACCTATAGCGTTTATACCAAGGGAGTAAAGTTCAAAATCAAAAACACATTTTAAATAACCACCAGCTTACTTTGAGCCCCCTTGTCGGGGCCAATCTGTTGGAAACAGACGAGCGTAAGGATCAAGGTAAAATTGTGAATTAAACAATGGTTTTGGTATTTTGGGCCCCGCTTAGCTTTTAAATTTTCATTTGTTTTTTTGTCATTTTATTCGGGAGCCGAAACAAGTTTGCGGCATATTTGTACGTTCGGAAGGTCAACGTAAAATAATGAAGATTTAAATGCTGTAGGTACAGGTAAATTCACGAAAGCTGGCACGAATGGATTGAGTCAGTGACAGAAAGTATTTATGACATGTGTGGATGTCAAAATGATAGTAGATACAGGTTGGTATACGACGACTGCATACACACAATGATAGATGTCATTCATTTCATTCATTCAATTCGGGCCAGCTTTAGTGAATTTAACTGTACCTACCGTATATCATTTTGATGCAAAGTAATTAGCCTATATAATTAGCAAATATTACGTTGTGGGTAGTAGAAATACATAATTAACAATTCCTCAATCCTAAATGTAAACAGTGCATTACCTAAAACATTATAAATATTATACCACCATGTTACCACTAAAATATTTAGTTAGTTACTAAAATAATTCGTTTAGTGGTAACAGTTGGGAATTTTAATTCCCAGTTGTTCCCAGTGGTAACAGGTGGGAAAAAAATCCCAGTTGTTACCACTGGTGTCAAGTTGGTGGTAACAGGTGGGAATAACCCGTAAGAACTCACAGGTGTAATTCCGGCTTTTCAGTGACTTTGATCAGATTCTTTTTGATAACATAGGTAGTGAACGCTCGCGTTTCGTTATCCTAAGTTTAACAATTAGGTACATAATTAAATCATAGTAGGACTGCTAAAGTGGAAAAGTGAAGGAAACCCTCACAAAGGCGTTTAAATATTTAAAAAAACACAAAAATCTTTGTAATTTCAGATTACCATAGATCCTCTTACAATCCATGTTTATGCATGTCTTCGCCACGGTTTTCGTCCTAGACTAATTTGCATCGCAGAGGCAAATCAAAGGTGAAGGCAATTGAATATGCACATGCATATGCGACGGTCTGCACCTTTGAAGTATCGCGAATATATCGTTTACTATGAATTCTATCAATTGAAATTCTCTTTCAACTAATAGGTAAGTCAACCAATTGGAACTCTCGATCTCAATTGGAGCTCTACAACCATGCTAAAATAACAAGTATTAAGAAATCTCCTAAGCTGATTTTAACGTCACTTTGCCATGGTTCCTGATTGGCTAGGATTTCAATTGGCTGACTGTACGTTGAAATTGAATAGCGACTATTATCACAACTTATCATAAGATCGATTAAAGTGGAGACAAAGTTCGAAAGAAGAATTCCAATCGACGCTATCACCATTTAATGTAGATCAAAAATTATTTAATGCCCTGTACTGACTTTTCAAGAAATAACTGCCCCGATTTCGAACAATACAAATGTGAACTCCGATTTTGTTGGAGTTCTTGGACTTACCCAACCATTTCTTTCAGTCAAAGTAAACTCGAGAAATACTCTGCTACTAAGGCTTTTCCAAATGCTTATTGAAACCAATAATTAATACTAGCCGGTATTATTGATTTCGTAGCAACATTATTTGAACAAAATATGCTATATAATAAAGCATGGCATCAAAGACTCACTTCCGCTAGTGGGTTGACTACAAAGGAACCTACATATAAACCGTTGACCTACCTAACTGACTTCATTATGCGAGGTTTGGATTTTGCTTGCTACTGCATGAAAATTGCGCTGTAACTTTCAGTACCATAAACGTTTCACTGGACACACTAAAACACACATTAGTTCACCGACAAACCTCAGCAATTTGAACAAAGTCTACAATTTATCCCAAATTACTTATTACACCGCAAACGCTAAACAACGTTTCAAACAGAAAATGTTTACCCTTTCCATATAAATACATACCTAGTTAACATTTCAGGAAAGACTAACCCTTATAACCATAAAGCTTAAAGACTCGTTTCGCTTAAAACTTCGTTTACCTGTCCCACACAACCCCGCAGGATAACAGATTGTATCCAGCAGATTCTAAACACACGTAAAGCACGGCACACATGCACGACTAAGTAAATATATGCCACATACGATATTTATAGGCCATGTTTAGGCATTTCGGGCCGAGCTCGACATAAAACCAACTTAAACCGAGCCAGAACCGTTCAAAACGAACCTTATCCTTTCAGATTTAAGACCAGCCGTTGCAGCAATGTTAAATTGGTCGTGTTCTATCGCCGTTGGAGCATAAAGGGCCCCATTCATGCGCCGTGAAAGCCTGTCTCATAGACAAGAGCACAGTCGCCGTAAAAATGATTTATATCGCCTAGATGGCTTATCGAATGTTGTCGAAGTCGGAAAAGGTAGATCGTGTTCGGATAAAGAATACGGTGCCGCTGACTTATCGATTTGTTTTGGACATCTGTACGAGATGATAAACGCGAGGAGTTTGTCGAATATCCGACCGTGCATTACTCGTGCTAGTTTAATCGAAATAACTGTCAAAACTTATGTCAATTAGTTATGCTACTGATTTATTGTGACTAGTGATGCATAAATAACAGACTTTTTTAACACGGTGGTACTTTGGTCCTAAGTGGAATTGCTCTCAGCATATTTGAGTGAAACGTACAGTGCCAGGGTACATTATCCTCTCCCTCAAACGCTAAACTTTGCTCATAACTCACGACTGTTTTGCTTCTAAGTGCGAGTAACACGGTTTTGAATTCTTCAAACTTTTTACGTTCTCACTCCTTAAGTTGATCTCAAGTGTCTTTATAACTCAGTGATTGCCTTTTGTTTTTAGTGGCATTTATGAATACCTTCAAGTTTTGCTTTTATTTTTGGTTTGAGACGCGACGTCCAAGAATGTGAGTTGAACGAAAAGATCGTAAGATTCTTGAAGTTACCATATTACATAAACTTTTTTTACATGCCCACAATCGAAATTTTTGATGGAACCTTGTAATTTAACGCTTGTGCCATCCGCTGTACACTTCGATGGATATGCGGTAATCCGTTCGGCTCATGCGGTGGCCAGACAGATTGTCACCTGGTCCGCTTTAATAATTTGAAACAATGATTTAGGGCCTTTTTCACCATCTCCGAATAAAATCCTGTCAGAGAAATGTTACATGTGAAACAGTTCCTTATATAGTAGGTACCTGTATCTACCGTAATTGACTTCCAAATAAAATACCAACTATTGCCGATACTTGACTGGTCGATTTTTTTATGCCGTCAAATTTAACCACTGAAACTCTAAACCAAATCAAATATTTTTTACATTAGCCGTGGAGTCGTAGATGAATTATTGTCAGCCGGAAAAACAAAAGTTGTGCACTCGGTGGTTAAAAATCTATGTTACGATTTGATTGCATAAGAGCTATACATAGACCGGGGAACCTAGTTGTGTCAATTGTTTTATCCCAGAATTCCTTGGCTTTAGGTATGTCCGCCAAAAAGGCGATAACCTAAGTCTGACAATGACCCAGATACCGAAGACGTTGTCGTATTAGTGTGATACATATGTAAAATGTAATAATGTGGGCCACCTAAAGGTTGTCTGGAAGAGATCAGATATAGGCGACAAGACCGTTGTTTCATTTGTATTGTATATTATTGTCATCAGCAATTCCCTTCAACCACGACTCAGATTAACTCAATGCCTTCGCTCGATGCGTATGATTATTTTAAGTGACATCTTTTGTAATGCAAATGCGGCCAGCTACGAGTATTGACGTGAGAAGGTAATTTATATTTAGGTACGGGGTCGGGTTTCGTTGTTCCAGAAAATGTCACATGTATGTATTTGTATAATACAATACAACCGCATTTTGGTATTTTTGAAATACTAATTATGTCAGGTGTACACTCAATCAATTAGAACTCTAAGTCACTCTAGAAACCTTGTCAAAATGACAAGAAGTAGGTGTGATATTTCTCACTATTTGCTTAAGCGCCTATTACACCTTCCTAAATCAGTCGCTGACGACAGGGACGACGTAGTAAGTAAGACACGCATGGAGATATTTTTAATCGTGTCTAGCATATTATGGCATCTCTGTCGTCAGTGACTGATTTAGGAAGGTGCAGTTGCTAAAGGTGCGTTCAAACCAAAAGAGCATTCGCTGTTCTAGCCCCGTTCTACGAAATCAACCAATCACGTTTTGTGTACCGATCGAATTTCGTAGAGTGGGAGGTCACAACGGAGTCATACGGCAGTAAGAATACATTTGTCACCACCCCAACTCTTCCCGTGGGTGTTGTAAGAGTCTGTTAAGGGATTGAAGAGTCACTGACCATTTATTTGTGGATGATAGGCAGCAGCATCATGAATCCTAGCGGACACACTACTGCGATCGCCAACCAGCTTGCCCTGCGTGGCGATTATGGGCATTTACCTCCTAATGCGTGCGTACGCTAAGGAGAGGCCGTTGCCTAGCAGTGGATTGATATAGGCTGATGATGTGATGTTATATGAAGTACTTAGAATTAAGCGGCTTGTACCTTTTCAAATACCTAGACCTCAAACGCTACGATAAGCTACTTTTAAGAAAATATGCCCTGAAAATATGTAATAACATCGATTTAGTTAGACCCTGCGACCTTATATAACATGGACGTCTAACGCCAGCTCAATAATGCCCCAAAAAATAATTGTTCAATTGTGCCAAGATGGGCAGGACATAGCGCTTTTCTTAACACCGTTCATATTTCGGCGCGACATCTTTGACAAATGTTTATAGAATATAGCCAATCAAAACTTTGACGGACCAATCACTACTATTTTTAAATGGCGATTTAAGTTTTCATAGGTTGACATGGAAATTCATTACCATTGAAGAGGGGGTGACACTTGTCAAATGGCCGTTTTTGAAAGGCAATTTAGTATGGCTGGCGGCTTCCATGTTTTATTTGTTCGTAGGTTAGACCATAAGAATAATAATCCTTAACTCCCAATCGTCCTCTAGACAGCTTTATATCAAACAACTTTTTAGTGAATGATAAATCTTTCTAGCAAGTTCGTAATCTCTGTTTAACAAGGTCAATGTCGTTAAGTAAATATTTAGTATTTTTATTGAAACGCAGACGAGCGTTCAGATAAATGTTATCATGAAGTTAACAAGTTCAAAGACGTCTTTGTTAATGTAGGATTTGCTTCAATTTAATATGTTGCTATCAGATACATCGAAGCGGCCAGGGTGCTCACAAACATCTGAACAGCGGCCCTACCGCGAACTTCGAAATCCGCAAATTGCGGGGATTTTTCTCTGTCACTCTAATGACGCCTTCGTTGGAATGACAGAGACAAATCCCCGAAATTTCCGAACTTCGGTGTTCGCGGTAGCAGGCCAGGCCTCTGTTGTCGTGAATATTCAATTTCAAATTATTTATTTCGTACTTGGTTATGTGACACATTATACCGCGTGTAAATCTAATACGGGCGATCAATTAAACCAGGCATGGATTTCATCAGTGTGATCATCGATTACGAGTTTTTTTTTATGTTACACTTAATTACGACCCCACAGAATTGTTTAAAGATTTTCGGAGAAGCAATGTAGGTACGAACATTTGTTATTATTTTGATATGGCAGTTAATTATGTCGTCTGCTTTTGAAATTAGCTGTCAACGATCGTTTAAGTTGAGTGTGTTGCTTTACATTGCGCGGCTAATTATTTTGTATGAATAATTTTGTTGCTCTAATTTTAAGTAAAAGTTACCTAAATGTACTTATTATGTCTTAAACTAATACCCGTTAAGAGCTTCGTCCGTATTAGACACCCTGTATGATTAGTTAGGTAAGGTGGGGTAAGATGAAACGGTTTTTTTTAATGGGGTAAGTCAAAAAGCTACCTGTAAACGCTGTGCCAGAAGCACGACTTTTTGTCTTACCCCATTAAAAAACCGTTTCGTCTTAAACCACCTTCATCATCATCATCATCATATCAGCCGAAAGACGTCCACTGCTGAATATAGGCCTCCCTCAAAGATTGCCACAATAACCGGTCCTGCGCCACCCGCATCCAGCGGACTCCTGCGACCTTCACCAGGTCATCGGTCCACCTTGTAGGGGGCCTACCCACGCTACGCCTTCCGGTACGTGGCCGCCACTCAAGAACCTTCCTGCCCCAACGGCCATCGGTTCTACGGTACGGGTATCGGTTTTTTTTTGCGCGTAAACCACCTTACCTTACTATAAATAAATATAACTAATTAAAATAGAAAAGTTACAAATCAATATTTTATAGCTATCACTGTATAAGGTACAAGTAGGGAAATGCAGTTCCGCACAGTGTACGAGTAGCATAACGGTGCGTTTAAACCAAAAGAACTTCGCTGTTCTAGCGCCCGTTCTAGGAAATCAACCAATCACGTTTTGTTTACCGATCGAATTTCGTAGAGTGGGAGGTTAGAACAGCGAATGCTCTTTATTTTAACCGCACCTTAATAGGACAATCAGGTTTGTCCGCTCTCATTTTCAGGATGATAGAGTTCATGTTCAGGTATTGCACCATGGTAGCTCCGATATATACGATGACTACCGTTCCTCCGCACATAATATCAAAGAGTACAAATCATAAAGAAGAAGCTATCTTTGTGAAATTATTAATTAATTAATTATTGATTCATGAGTTCCTACTCACAAAGATAGCTTCTTTAATCATTATTATAAGCACACCATGTAATAGTATGGTTATCAAGCTGTTTTACCGTACCTACACCCATACAACTAGGTAGCTATTTATTATCTAATAAGTAGTTCTGCAGTGGACGTCTTTCAGCTGATATGATGATGATGATGAAGTACAATTGTCATGTATGACTTAAGATACTCTCTATGAATTTAAATAGGTAACTTAGGTAAGTAAATATTTGCAATTTAGTTTGGCTTAAAAACTGTGCAGACATCTGTTACCTGTTACATAATTTGAACTGAACGTTAGAGCTCAAGATCAAAGAGCTAATAAAAACACTGGTAAGCGATTTTAAATTAAATAAATATTTTTCCCGTCACTAGCTCGTAAAGCACTCATTTATCATTTAATACGAACGTGTAAAAACGCATATTATTCACTTGTGTGGCAAAGTAATGACCTTGGAGCGTAGCGCGAATTAGCATTCGTTTAACAGATAACAAAACATAAAATGCTCATGGAAATCGTTCTATATTAATGATAATTAAATAATTTGTTTGAGAATTTAGTGTAAAATACAAACCTTTATATAATATGATGATTTTAACACATAAATCCTAAAATTCCATAAGTAACAATTGTTTTAGTGAATGATGATAAGATGACTAGATGCAATCACAAAACGCAGAAAATGTCAACATTGTCAATAAATATTGCAGGTTATAACTTATAATCTTTATTCACCGAGTCGAACACGCATAAAAATAGTAAACTAAACAACTTTTAGAGTGTTCTGTTATAATTTTGTATACATAATGAATGAGAATGATTTAATAATGCATTGGCGTTGGTGTGCAACTACAGGAATGTGTTAAAATCGTGCTGCGTTTACTTTTTCGTGCTAAGTTTACTGCGACAAAATCTTGCATTGAATACATGATGCATTTCGAAAATTATTATCACTAACCTGATGATGATTGTAATGTGAACAAATAATTACCTTTTTTGAGTTTCCTCGCTATAGTGGGGGGAAAAGTTTTGTGTTACACACGGGTGCAAATGTATTTTACTTCTCGCTCGCTTCGCTCGTGGTACAACTATAGAATCCGCTTGCTCGTGTTTCAATTTCATACTCGCGGGTAAAATACAACTTTGCACCCTTGTATAACAAATAACTATTATACTACGAGTATTGCATTACAATGTCAGACACAACATTAGATATTCCAACCAGAATATATTGCGCCAGTAGAAAACGAAGAAAATGTAAACAAACCTAAAAACTTGCATTATTTCATAATTGCGTAGTTTTCTTTCAGAATACATTTTTTTCTTAGTCTCAAAACTTAAAACCTTTACCTTGCGTTCACATACATTTTCAGTTAAAATTATTGATATTTATTAACTATGCGTATAGACGCATTAGGAGGTAAATGCCCATAATCGTCACGCTGGGCAAGCGGATTGGCGATCACAGTAATGTGTCCATCTGTCCACTATGATGACGCTGCTGCCCATCAATCTTGTAGAATGGTCGTAAGTCCTTAGTCGACTCTTACGACACTCGCAGGAGTTGGGGTGGTGACTAATGTATTCTTTCTTAATAGGAGAGGCCTACGTCCAGCAGTGGACTAACATAGGCTGATGATGATGATGATGATGATCAGTTTTAATATTAATGTAAAAATTAATCTACGAACGTGTTTCACGATGTGTCAAAGACAACAAAATGCTATTGAAGGTCAGCCATATTTGTTTACAATTTTTTCTTTTTGTACTGGCGCGCGGGATAGGTGTCTAAAGAACATAAGGACATAAGGTTCAAAAAAACATAAGGAGTCAAAATGAAAAACTAAAGATAATATTTACATTTTCCCATCAGGTAAACACTGTTTTCCAATTACGATTTCTACGAGAAATGTTCCTTTGTCACGACACAAAACAAAGGATGTATTAGTCATTTTGAGGCGCAGTTTTTTCGTGAGTTAATGAATATTACTTTTATGATATATTGTTAGTTGTTACTACATTGTCCTGTGTGATCGATGGTGCATGCAACCTAGGAGAAAGAAATAATTAGGGGTTTGAAACAATAACAGAGATTGATTTTGGACGCGCGACAGGATCTCAGTTAAATAAAAACCGGCCAAGAGCCTGTTGGGCCATGCCATGCGTAGTATGGGGTTCCTTAGTTATTCAAAATCTGTTGAACCTATCAAGTTCAAAATAATTTGCCTGGAAAGTTTTTAAAAAGCTCTACTTTTGAGATATTTTTCATATTTTTTAAACTTATTGTTCAAAAGTTAGGGTTTTTATTTTACCACTTTGTCGTCTTTGATTTACATCTTAGTATATTTAGTAACTTTCTGCTTACTAGTGATAACGGTCACTGAGATTATCCGCTGACGGACGGACAGACGGACGGACATACAGACAGATATGGCGGAACTATAAGGGTTCCTAGTTGACTACCGAACCTTAAAAAAAAGGTTTGATGGATCTTTTACGATCTATAAGAACTATGAGCTACCATTAGACACGAGTATTTATTTAATTTTGATTGATGTGCATTGTGCAGTATTCATTTTATGCTTTGTTCTAAGAACATTAGAACGCCATATCGGGAAGTGTAGGTATAATATGTATTATTTATCGGAACATTTGGTAATATTCGAATGAATGCCAGCAGAATTTCAATTATTACCTAGTGTAATAAATATCTATTTTTTCTTTCAATGAATCGAGTTAATAGTTATTTATGATACAAGTGTGGAAAGTAACAGAAAGTAACTCGCTTCGCTCGTGTTTTATAGTCATCGGCACTCGTCCTGAAAGAAGTCTACATTGCAACATGTGTATCATACAATATTTTAAAATGCGAGGAAAACCAGACTATCTCGGCAGTATCCAGGCCGTGCGGAAAACAACACTTTCTGCACATAATGCATTGTAAAAGAAAATATAACTGTATTTGAAATTGATAAATTACTCCTCAGCTTAGGAGCTGACTGTTTCAAGACTCATGACGTTATCCCGGACACAAAATTTTAAGTACAGTCAAAGACAAAATAAGGTGTACACAAAAATGTTCAAAAATATGTCCCAGTGCACTCTAATTCTGTGTAATAAGAACGTCGTAACATATCTATGAGCGGATTCTTTCGATACTTATTTTTGCACTTGACTGTACTAAAGGTGCTAAAACAAATCCTGATCTACGCAAACGGATTCCAAGCTCACATGCATTTCAAAGCGCTCAAATCAAGAATATCTCATTTACATAAAAATCAAGGAGACTTATGGCTTTTAGTACCAGCTGTGGATTTGTATGGAACCGGCGCCGGCGTCCGCCTGCATCCGGCCCGCCGGCCCGCCTTGCTCGCACTTCCCCTCCGGTGTGCTCTAATCTCCAACCGTTTTATTTTTAATAGCGGCCTTCTGTCCGGGGATGTTTGGACCTCGCTGGCCATTCCGACTCCAGCTACTGTCACATGCCAGATTTTTATTTGCACGTACGATTCCCATGTAGTGCGCGTTTTTTTCTTGCCGCGTGGTGACGGCAGTAAGAATAATATCGTGTGGTGACGGCAGTAAGAATATTGCCGTGTGGTGACGGCAGTAAGAATATTGCCGTGTGGTGATGGCAGTAAGAATAAATTTGTCACCACCCCAACTCCTCCTGCGGGTGTCGTAAGAGTCGACTAAGGGATTAAAGTGTCACTGATCATTCTACAAGATTGATGATGGGCAGCAGTGTCATCATAGTGGACACATTACTGCGACCGCCAATCCGCTTGCCCAGCGTGGCGATTATGGGCATTTACCTCCTAATGCGTCTATACGCATAGTTAATAGGAGAGGCCTACGTCCAGCAGTGGACTAACATAGGATGATGATGATGCGTGCGTTTCAGATTTATATTGCTGCATGCCGATTGGTTCCCCGCAGATGATGTGGATGAGGATTACCAATGACTTCAGCCGATCGGTGGGAAATGTTGTGTGTCATGATCAGTCTATATCAGTCCGCTACAGGACGTCATATTAGATAGCACACAGCTTGCGTGGCGTGCACGTGCGCGTGACGTGCAAGCGGTGTACCATCTACTATGATATTTCCTACGCTACAGCGTGCTGCACACGCTACCGGTGTGGTCCAGCCTAGAGGACTTCTAAGCGCTCAAAAAACTCCAATCGAACAACCGTTCGATGTGATGAACCGATGATCGTTGTCATTTTTATGAGCTATTGCTGTTATTTTTTTAAGAATAAGAAGAATAAGAATAAGAAAGTATTTATTGCCACAACTAAAAAAATAACAGCACCACAATGCATTTAATCACACCCGCATGCAGAAAACATTACATTAGTTTATTGGAACTATTGTCAGTAACTACATGGACAAGTGTGAGAAAAATATACATTATATATCCGAGAAATATAAATTGAATGTTTATTTTAACTATAATGTAGGTAGAAAGTTACCAATTTATATTTCACGAACCATACTTAACCTACTTTACACATTGAATGTGACAAAAGGAGCGGACTCAGCATATGTTGTGTCAGTCACCGAATAAACAGACAACTACACAACGCTGGTTTTCAGGCCGCCCCTCTTACACTAAGCAACATTGACAGATATGCGGGTAGAGGCCCATAACAGCTAGGCACTAAATAAGTAAATAATTAATCCAGTTAATAATTTTATTTTTCACACCACCAATTCGAGTATGGATCTTTTTTTCCCTACTAGGAGGGAAGGTTCAAGGACTTTCTAATACAAGCCTAAGAAATAACAATGAAATATGAAAATAAATCGCAACAATTTTATTTTTCTCATAGGTGGTGCGAAAGGCAGTATGTGTCACACGGTATCAAAATTATTTTCGTTTTGGGCGCTAACCAATTAATACAACTGGGGCTTTGAACACGAGTGAAGTTTATGGCTTTTATGAGAGAATACCCTTAATCAAAACTGAGAGACACTAGAGAGAGCTAAAGAGTTAAGATAGCACACACCGATTGACTAAAACCTTCTGTCTCAATTTGATTATTTAGTAATTTTTGACTCAATTTGCGTTTAAAAGTTAAACGGGACATATTAATTCGCAGAGGTGGGGGCAGGTCGTTCCAGATCTTAGACGCCGCGTATTTAAAAGAACCTCGATAGGCAGCAGTTCTGTATTGCGGAATGCTCATTTTGTTTCGCAACTTACTGCGAGTATTTCGACCATGAACGTCTTTCATCCACCGAAACTTATTAAATAGATATTCTGGTTTCTGACTAAAAACTACATTTTGAACCAGACTAGCTATATGCAACGTTCTACGCGCTGTCATTTTCAGAATTTTCCTCTTGTTAAGGAACGGCGTAATGTGAGATCGCCTTGGGACCGAAAAACAAAATCGAGCACAGGCATTCTGAACCCTCTGAATTGCTTGTGTAGTTTTGGCCAACAGACGTGGCCCATATACGGTGTCACAGTAGTTAAACTGTGACAGGACGAGAGAATCGACCAAAATCTGCCTCACTTCTTCTGTTAGATAATTACGAATACCATATAAAATTTTTAACCTAAAAAAAGCATTTCTTATTTTTGTATTTATGTGATCATTATATCGCATATCGCTATCCATAATCAATCCAAGATTCTTGGCCGAATCTACTCTGTCAATAGTTTTACCGTTAATAACCACCTTAGGATTAAGACTAATTGTTAGATTACGCTGTATTTTAGAACCGAATATAAGGTATTTTGATTTTGTGGGGTTAAGAACTAGGTTATTGTAATACGCCCATTTGTAAATTACATCTAGATCCTCATTAATTTTTTTTACAGCATTTTCTGTGTCTTGCGGGTCAAAAGAAAAATATACTTGGGTATCATCGGCGTATAGGTGAATACTACAGTACTTGAGTAGTTTGCTAAGGTCAGCAGTATACATAGCAAACAACAACGGGCTGAGAATCGAACCCTGAGGTGTACCTCTTTTAACCAATTCAACAGACGATCGTAACTCATTTCCCTGATCATTTTCAGTAAGAACATATTGTTTACGGTCTGTTAAATATGATAGAAACCATTTCCGTGCTTGCAATGACAATCCGTAATAGGCCATTTTTGCTACTAATAATTCCTTGCTAACACAGTCAAAAGCCCGTGAAAAATCAAGTAAAATTAATATACTGCATTTACCCTTGTCAGTAGCTGATATTATGTCGTCTGTCACATGAGTTAACGCGGTAGTCGTACTGTATCCGCTGCGGAACCCGGATTGAATGGTTGGTAACATTTTATTAAGTTCTACGTAGCCAGTTAGCTGAGAGCAAACCAGTCTTTCGAGAATCTTTGACATGGTCGGCAGAATACTTATCGGCCTTAAGTCTTTACAGGTTTCTACAGAGGTACTCTTTGGTAGACATTTAACTCTGGCCAGCTTCCATGTGTCTGGGAATGTACTTGAGGAAATTGACTTATTTAATATAGCCGCAATTATAGGCAGTGTATACGGCAAAGTCATACGAATCATATCTATCGTAATCATGTCATGGCCACAGGCATTCGTTTTTATGTTATTAATTATTTTTGAAATTTGAGCCACGTTACATTCACTTATTTGAAATGTGGTGTCTCCAAATCTGTTTTTAATAAAATAACTGTAAGTATCCGGATCAATATGGCCGTCACCTGGTATATCTAAAAAGGAATCGTTAATTTTACAGGGGTCGTTTAGATGTTCAGGTATTTGGATTACGTTTCCACTACCAAACGCCGAAGAACGTTTAAGATTTTCCCACATTTTAGCTGGGGAGCTTAGATTATTGTTAACATAATAAGTAAAATAAGCCATTTTTTCTCGTTTAATTGCACCTTTAACATATTTACGTAATTCTTTATAATAAACCATATGCGAGTCAATTTTGGTCGAATTCGCTTTTACAAGTGCTTTGTTTCGCAAATTTATCATAAGCCTAATATTGTCGGTTAACCATGGATGTGGTTTTTCATTCACGCGAACTCGTCTTACCGGCGCATGCTTATCAAACAATATGTTCAATAAATTTTCGAATCGTTTTACCATTTCATTAACATTTTCGACCAACAAAACATCTGACCAAGGTATAGTAATGAGATCATTTTTAAATTCCGCTTCATTTATCCTATTTAGAGATCTGTAAGTGACAACGCGCGGCGCCTGCTTTGGTTTCTTAATAAGAAATTCAGAAATAACCATAGCATGATCGCTTAGAGATGGATTGTGGTGAATACTTATCTGTTTACATAACTCAGGTGTATCTGTCAAAATTAAATCTAAGAGAGTTGCAGAGTGATCCGTTATACGCGTCGCTCCCTGAACCAGTTGTTTGAGGTTCTGTTGTCCTAAGAATGTTAACAATTCAGGGCCATGATTTATATCTGGCTGCAGAAGATCAACATTAAAGTCAGTTAGTACAAACACATGATTACAATAGACGAAAGCACTTACCGACTCACTCAGAGCGTCTATAGCCTTATCCACTGCCACGGACTCTGGTCTATAGGCGGTGCCCACAGCCAAGCGCAATCCTCCGACCATGGTAACTTCAAGCCACATTTGCTCGAGCGTCGAGTTAGGATGGTCGCGCACGCGCACGCGCAGCCCGCGCCGCACGTAGAACCCCACCCCGCCGCCGCGGCTTGGACCTGCGCGGGGTCTATGCTTGAATACGTAACCCGGAACTGCAGGCGCACATTTTTCTTCGCCTTTTTTCAACCACGTCTCATTAAGAGCTAATATATCCGGTTTATAACTTTCCATTGCATACAGTAATTCGTCTTTACCCGTATTTAGTGACCTCACGTTTAATAGTCCCAATAACAAATGTGAGTTACGTTTATTTGATACGCCTATAAAAATAAAAGGTACTTACGTCTGAAGGTAAATTATTAATACGGTGGTCATCAGTGCTAATACTAATTATTAATGAATAAATATCAATTTGGTAGTAGTCTTTGAAAGGTATTCTCCCATGCAAACCATACACTAATATATATATTGAAAATACCGTAGAACATAACGGATTCAAATTAAGAGCTAAATAAATGAGTCACAATCGAGAACTATTTTGCTGATCGTGTGGTGAGAGAGCAATGTCGTGTATTTCGCCTTTAAATATACCTTCTATATCTTTGTCTGAACGTAGTGTGTATATCTGAGAACCCTCGGTTTTTCTAGCATATATTTTACCGAATTTCGTCCAGACATACCGCCAACTTAGACGTCTCGCCTCTTCTTTGGCCTTTTTGAAAAGCCTGCGGTTTTCTTTCGTCAATCTTTCATTAATATAAATCGGCGTAGATTTCCCGGACAGAGATAAGTCAGCTGTAGTTACGTTGCGTCGAATGCGCGCCGCGCGCAGCAGGCGCTCCTTAACGGCGCGGCGCGTCGTGCGCACCACCAGAGGGCGCGGCGGCGCCGGGGGGCCTCCGCTCACCACCAGGCGACGCGACCCGACGCGGTATGCCTCCACGATGTCGGTCTCTGTACAAGATGTTCCCAATGTTGTAGCGAGGATACTTATTATGTTGTAGACGTTTTCATTATTCGATTCCGGTATATTGACAATCTCAAAATCATTTATAAGCATGCTTTGGTCCTTGTCATTCAAATCGTGCTTCAATTTCTCAAATTCCACCTCAGTATGCAACGCGGCCTGTGATTGCGAGTTTAAACGGTCACGTAGCTCTGTGACCGTAGCTTTCAAGTTTGTATTTTCTGCCTTGAACTCCTCCAATGATTTAATTCTTTCCTCACAATCACTTATCTGATTCGTCATGCTGTCCAGTCGCTGATTACAGAGGTTCAGTGAAGACAGAGCCTCCGCAATCTGCGATTTCAATGAAGATACGTCACTCCGTAGGTTCCTTATTTCTAAAGTTAATTCCGCAATTTCTGAGGTACCTGACCTGTCGCCCGCCGGTACTTGTATCACTTTTTTGGATTCAGGAGCAATGTTGGTCAGTACCTGAGCTCGCACCGGTGTGGACGAATTATCGCCTCCTCGTTTTGTGGCAGCTTGGCAGTCCGGGCATATCCAATTTGTTAATTGCTCCGGGTTAAGGTTGCTCGAAGTAATACAGAGGTCACAGTAAGATTTCCCACAGGCGTTTTTATAGTAATTATATATATAACCACCCAACGGCCGTGTGGTGACGGCAGTAGGAATACATTTATCACCACCCCAACTCCTCCTGCGGGTGTCGTAAGAGTCGATAACGATTGATGATGGGCAGCAGCGTCATCATAGTGGACACATTACTCCGGTCGCGAATCCGCTTGCCCAGCATGGTGATTATGGGCATTTACCTCCGTCTATACGCATAGTTAATAGGAGAGGCCTACGTCCAGCAGTGGACTATCATAGGCTGATGATGATGATGAACGACCCAAATTACCGCAACGAGTAAACTGCATTATAGTGCATTTCCAGGACGAGACAGAATGCAAAACGGATGTTCCCTTGCCGATGGGTGCGCCGTATTGACGTTTAATGGCTAATTGTAGTCATACAAAGTTCTTTAAATGCGGCGAATGGCAGCAATACAGTTAATTTTGATTAAAACTCATAATAGGGGCTGTAGGGGAACAAACTCGTATCGTTCACTGTTGTGTATGCAGCATTTTGTATACAATTAAACATAATGGAAGTCAAAAAGATCACCACGCGTTTCTATACTTTAACTTCAATTCTTGTTTTGTTATATTATATTGACCAATATAACGTGGAGAGGAGAAAGATGAGGAGACAAGAGGAGTAGGAAGAGGAGGAGATTGCGTTTCTTTCTAGGCAGCTAGGGGCCCACCGTCACCGCGAACCGAGAACGAAGAGCCTCTCTCTTGCACTTGTAAATTCGAACGTATGTGTGACAGGGAGGCAACACGTTGGTCGTAGTTCACAATAGGCCTTCTGAAATTGTATCCCGTAAGTTGATGACGTCAGAAAAATGAACAAATTGCGTCTATATTGTACCTTACTTTCTATCCCTTTTGAACCCGTCAGCGAGAACGACGGGGTGAACTGAAGTAAATAACGATAATGCAAATAGTTTCTTCAAGCCAGCTCATGGTAAATATCCTGATTAAGCCCAAAAATGCGTGAAAATAAGCACACTGCATGTTAAACTTCCGTGAAGTGTTATTACGAGAGGATCTCATCGCCGCCGTCAGGGCTCGTCAATAACCGTAAAGTAAGCATATCACCCGTCAATCACTACGGTAGGGTTGTCAGTTCACAGTTTCCACGGTACCAACTAAAGTATTCCTTTAGTACCGTTTGGTAGGCAAAGTTTCGTAACCTGCTTCGAACTTCATTAATACCATAACAAAAGAATTGGTGACTGATGTTACATATAGCCTTAATATTGTTTAACTTTGCATTTTAATGATAATTTGTTCTTAATATTTTGATAACAAAAGCTATCACAGCTTAATAAATATTCCCCATAAAAAATATTAACGTCTATGAATAGAGCGGCAACCCTAAAACATTTAACACTGGATCTGCGCCCGCGCCACCGAAAAGCGCAATTACTATAATTGAATCAGGAAACTGTTCCGCGAGATGAAAAGTACAAATAAAGTGCCCACGAACACAGTCAATTCTAAGCACAGTACAATCACTCGTTCAGACCAGGTTTTTTGAAAGACTCTTTAATACTTACTCAACCTCGGATGTACAGAAATAACTTCATGGAAATGTCACCTTTCTTTCACACGGATGTTTTTTCCATCAAGTGAGTGTTGTAGATACAAGGTTTTGTAAGTATAGCCGCGTTATGATATCGAGAATAGAGTATCTTAGAGTTAATATTGGCTGCAGAATTGTGTAACGTATTCATGAATGAATTCATAAATTAGGAACGTATTTATGCAGCTAAGTAGTAAAAACGAAATGAATATTTCCATCATCATCATAATCGATAGATAGATAGAAAAGTGGAGCCTAAATTGCGGCGGCAACGAACAGGTGACCAGTAGCCGTATCATGAGATGCTTCGGCGTTATTAACACGCGTTTACTGTCTATCCGGCTCGCTCGCGCCAATACGCAAGTACGAGCGGGATGAACGACATGAACGTAGGGCTACAGCAGTAACATGTCAGTAGCCTCCGCCTTGCTGGCCCGCTAGATGCTTCTTCTCGCTTTGCTTAAAGGGTCACAACTTATACCACAGTCTAAAAACCAATATACATTACTCTTTACACTGTGCTTATACGTAGGAGGAAACACAATGTACTGTAAAGACTAGTAACATTAGTTGTGTGTCTGACCAGGCGTGCTGGCCGTATGTATTTGTTTAACTTTTTTAACGTTGCGAGTGTTTCAGATAATTAAAGGGTTTTTAATTAAAATAGACCAATGCCCTTAGGTATATTTGGACAGAGGGTTAGTAAATACAATTATATAACAAATAGAGGAGAAGAACTAATTGGAATATTATTACATATTAGTCTACGTCGTTCCGACGTTTTACCCACATAACCACACAAGTTTTAATTGAGCTTATTGTGGACTAGGACGGTGTTGTAAATGGGTGAATCAACTTTTTTCTGTCTGTTATTACTATATAATATAATTTTGCATAAAACCAGCGTGACTCAGGCGACCGTAACCATGGCAATAACAGACAGAAAAAAGTTGATTCACACAAATAATTTTGTTTATTATTTATTGTGCTATATTAATATAGGTACATGGTGGCAAAAAATAAGTGCAATTCCGTTGCCTGTTGGACTCATAATAGGCCCCTAGGGTCTTTTTGGAAGTTTCAGAAGGGTAGATATATTTTTAATCAGACGTAAAATAGTACTAGGTGCTGCCATTCAGAATTACCTACTTACTAGACACCACTAGTTCTGAAAAAAGAGCTCTCCTCCTCGAGCTCAAAGAAGTCTCCTAGAGCGCATATTCTGCGTCCTAAAACCTCACTGGCAACCGGTATACACTTATTTTTTGGCCACCCTGTATATGTACAAACCCAATGTCTATGTACTATCGACAAAAGTGAATCCTGATTCCTGAACCACCATAAAACCTTGTCATAATAACACTGAAAGTGAAATTGTACGACAGTTTCTACAATTTGATTTATATTAGTAGTATAGTAAATTGTGTCGATAGTACGGTCGGCTCTAATAATATGTATACGATTTTGATTCTTATGGCTTTGACATGCGTTGCGAAATGTATACATATTATTAGACGTGACTGTACTATGTACTAAACGTTTGTTAGAGAACAGATAAGCATTTTTTTTATACATTTACCCCCTTATTAATAAACGTCTGCTAACTTAACAAGCCGCTAATAATTGTTTGTCCCTTTCGGCCTTAACAATGTGTCCATAAGAGCAAAAGGGACAAACAATTATTAGAGCCTTGTTAAGTTAGCAGACGTTTATGAATATGGGGGTTAGAAAAGAAAAGTGTTGGGTATACCTTACGCAAGCAACCATCATTACAATTGGTGAGGAATTCATTTACTTTTTAGTTCGCGAAAAAAGTGTGATTTTCTATTAAGGGCATGCCTAATTGCCTATTATTATTATTCTTTATCCACAACCATGTCAAAAACAGCTTACGCCAAGACATTACATGTGGAATCATCTATAAGCTAACATAATTCTAGTAGTTATAACATTTTATGTCAAAATAATGAAAAGGAAAAGTTATAGGGTACAGTAGGCTCCTATAGTAGCCTATCTGAGCAACGACCCGACCATGTATACAAACTAAAAACTAACCTATACTAAACCCGTACAAAGCTCAGATGTTAAATTTTCCTCACTTCTTCAGCGGAATAATTAAGTATACTTTTACGCCGCCACCCAACCCCCTTTTGCCGTGTTCTCGTAAATTTTGTTAACGCAGATTTCCTGTTTTTCAGCGCGACATGAACGAGATAATGACGGCCTCAGGTGTGGGTTTTAGCGTTGGTAGGGTTGATAAACGTGGTACATACATATCCGTACTGTGAATAAATTTTAACATTTACATAAGTGTAATTTTTCAGGACGTCATGCACAGTCAAAGACAAAATAAGGTGTACAGAAAAATGCTCAAAAATGTGTCCCAGTGCATTCTAATTCTGTGTAATAAGAACGTCGTAACATAATTATTCTAATAAGAGGCCTATGTTCAGCAATCAACCATCCTTCTACATAGTTAGTTAGTTCTTCAGCAGTGGACATCTTTCGATTGATATTACAGATCTTTGACAAATCGGCACGGCACGTCATCATGAGTGGAACCATCTATAAATACAGTTGCGGCAAACATTCGTTACCTACTTACATTATATGTAATATTGTTAGTGAAATTACATTATTTATTTATTAAGCTTTTATTAAGCTTTATGGTAAGCAATAGTGGACTATTTTTTTAAAGGCTCAAATATTACACAATCGCCATCAAATTGGAGCGACAGAGTCACGGCGTTAGAGTGCTTGTTCAGATATATATAGATAGATATTGAGCACCGTGGCCGCTTCGATATATCTGGCGTGGCATGGCGACTGTACAATGTACAGTTGTTAGAATAATAATTATAATTGAGCTTACCGTGGTGCCAGGTCAATTTGTGTAGATAATTTGTTTGTTGCTATTACAACATGTTAATAAACACACATAACAATTAGAGGCACTGGTCTCACCGCGAGCTTCTAAGCTATGAACTATGGGGTATAAAACACGAACAAAAGTTACGCACTCCCGCGTAAAAAAAGAGACATGGCGATACTCGCCCGGCGGTGATCGCTGATAGCTGGGCGAGTATCGCCGTGTCTTTTTTATTTACACGGGAGTGCGTATCTTTTGTTCGTGTTTATAGCCGATAGTTCATAGCTTAGTAGCTCGCGGTGAGACCAGTGCCAGAAACAGGTGTGTACAAACGCCAACTTATCCCTGTAAGGTATCTCTTCCAGTTAAGCTTAGCCTTATTATTTTATACAAACAATAAAATCCGTCATCAATACAGGATTATAACTAGAATCTGTATGAATTTTGAGTCATTATAAGTTACTTGGTAAGTCATTATAGTGGACACATTACTGCGATCGCCAATCCACTTGCCCAGCGTGGCGATTATGGGCATTTACCTCCTAATGCGTCTATACCTATACGCATAGTTAATAGGAGAGGCCTACATCCAGCAGTGGACTATCGTAGGCTGATAATGATGATGACGAAGATAAGTTACATGTCCGTGGTTAAGGCGAAATTCGCATCGACAACTTTCGCCTCCAATAAGGAGCAACGGGTTTTGCAAAATCGCAAGATCGACGTATCGATTGCGCAAGGCCATCTTTTAATTGTAGTACCATGGGCATATATATCAATACAATTTTTCACCTTATGTCAATACTGTAAGATGAAAACGTGTATTTATATTTATGAACTAAACGGTACTTAATGTATTCTTGATTAAATAGGCTTTATAGTAAAGTAATAAGGTTTATAATCGTTCGGTTCAGTGACAGGTTAGGTTCATATTTTAGTAAACTAAGTGTGGTGTCAAAACCGTAATTGGCGAACGACTTTTCTGTCAAAAAATTAGGGCGGAGATTTTATGTCGCTTGTGTTACATTAAGTATGAAGTTTATAAGCATTATTTCGTGTAAATTGACATGTTAAGCGGTATTATGTACTTTTTTTCATTTACACGCCACGCGTTGCTCGTTCGTCAAAACGGGTGCCATATGTACATTCAGAATACTAAAATATAAAATACAGAAACATACGTTAACATGATATTGGGTTTTATTGAAACCGAGGAAAGTGATGCAGAAATTAGCCAAACTGAGAACATTATTCGATTCAAACTGCAAATTTTAAAATTAATTAACTTTCTAAGAAAAGCTAATTGAGAAGCAATGTACCTACTTCAAAATGAATCTTTAATTTGCACTTGACAATGACAGATCGCAGCCACTCACAACGTT
Source organism: Thaumatotibia leucotreta (assembly GCA_025490895.1). Lineage (NCBI taxonomy): Eukaryota > Metazoa > Arthropoda > Insecta > Lepidoptera > Tortricidae > Thaumatotibia > Thaumatotibia leucotreta. The sequence continues at coordinate 26,203 of JALPQI010006761.1, forward strand.
TGACAACTAAGCAGTAAGCAAAGCAAGCTAAGTATCAAGTAAGCAGCATTGACATTGGCAAATTCACCTTGCTGCTGTGGAAACAAGCAAAGAGTAAAGCCAGAAAATTAACTAAGCAGTACACACGTTAGGTACATTGATCGTTCGGGCGAAATAAAATGAATTGTAGGGTCAATTTAATTATTTGTCAAATGTTAATACTTGAAAACGATTGCTAGTAATGAGTATCATTATCCGGGTCATGGTATCACACTGTATACAGGGTGGAACGCAACGACGATCTTTCCCGCTACCGACCAAGTCTACCAACCATTACGATGAATTTTCAGTATGGGACCAACATCAAAATATCTTTAAAAAAAATTAACCCCTCATACAAAGTGACTGATTAGTTCGAGCGCAATAGTATGGAAAAGTAAATTTTCCATGAACGTTTTCGAATTTGGTCCCATACTGAAAGTTTATCGTAATAGTTGAAAAGAAAGAAAAGAAAAGAAAAAACATTTATTTGTGACACAACATATACACATTAAATACAAACGAAACACGAATATAATATATAGAACAAAAAACAAAATTGTCTCACAAAATGGTCTCCAATTCAGCATAGCATTGGTGGACTCGGTCGGTAGCGGGAAAGATCGTCGTTCTGTTCCACCCTGTATTGTAGTAGGGGTGCGTATTGTATTGTAGTAGAGACTCTCTCGGATCATCTATATATCCGTATGAAGGTCTCCCAGTCTCAACGAAATGTTCCACGTGGTCCCGAAGCGCAGAGGGCGCAATTTCGGAGGTGGTCAATGGCTCGCCTCGATCGAGAAATGGCGGAAGAGGCTGCCGTCGTCGAGGCTTGGAGCACTCCATCGCCCGCCCAAAGAAGCGTAGAGGAGAGGGCGGCTGACTTCCGGTGCTCGCTCACATCAATCTGCGACGCGTCTATGCCCCGTGCCCAGCCCTTCAAAGGCAAACGGCAAGTCTATTGGTGGTCGCCCGAGATCGCCGCCCTTCGCACGACCTGCAACGCTGCCCGGCGGGCGTACACCCGCTGTAGGAGAAGGCGACATACCACAGTGGAGGAGGAGCGTCTGCACACCGCACTAGCCGAGGCAAAACTGGCCCTCAAGAAAGCCATAGAGAAGACCAAAAATGAGGCCTGGGAGGAGTTCCTGGTAACTCTCAATAGGGACCCGTGGGGGCGACCATATAAAATGGTCCGGAATAAGATACAAGGGGCCTCCCCCATGGAGTCCATGGAGCCGCAACTCCTCCAGCATGTCGTGAATGGTCTCTTTCCAGAGGCGTCAGAGTTCGTCCCACCGGCGATAGCCCTTCCGGAAGCGGACCCAACAGGCCCACCCGTCGTCCCTCCCATCACTGACGACGAGATGGAGTGGGCTATGGAGAGGGTAAGAGCCACGCGCAAAGCACCGGGACCGGACGGAGTGCCAGGCAGAGTGCTCTTCTTGGCACTCAAGCATCTCGGGAATCGCCTCAAAGCCCTCCTGGAGGATTGTCTGAGGGAGGGGCGCTTCCCGGGATGCTGGAAGGAGGGGCGCCTGTGCCTTATAAGGAAAGCGGGTCGGCCGCCAGACTCTCCTGCCGGCTACCGTCCTATAGTGTTGCTGGACGAAGTAGGCAAACTATTTGAGAGGATTTTGGCGGCTCGCATTCAGCAGCACCTGGAGGGAACGGGCCCAAACCTTAGTGCCAATCAGTTTGGGTTCCGTAGAGGGAGGTCCACATTAGATGCGGTGGGTGCGCTGCGTGATTTTGGGGTCCTGGCAGAGGCGGATAGGGAGGGTGTTGTGGCAGTCTCACTGGACATAGCTAATGCCTTTGGCTCCCTCCCTTACAGTGTGATTGGAGAGGCACTCCGTTACCATGGAGTGCCCCTGTACATAAGAGGAGTAGTTCACCACTACCTAACGGAGCGTAAAGTAGTATATGAGCAAAGAGGTGTCCGCCGTACGAGAGCCATGGAGTGCGGGGTTCCACAGGGATCAGTCTTGGGCCCTCTCCTGTGGAACCTCGGATACGACTGGGTGATCCGAGGAGTACAGCTTCCGCGCACGGTCACCCTGTGCTACGCCGATGACACACTGGTGGCCGTGAGGGGAAAGCAATTGGAGGACGTACTGAGAAGAGCAGAAGTCGCAACGGAACTAATTGTTAACCGTATAGGCCTTCTCGGACTCCGAGTTGCCCTGTCCAAGACGGAGGCTATGGTTCTCGGGGGACCGAGACGGAGAGACTGGAGGGCGAGGGCGGACACCCGGATAGAGGTGCAAGGAGAAGTCGTCGAGGTCGGGGCCCACATTAAATACTTGGGGCTCGTCCTGGACAGAAAGTGGAACTTTGAGGAGCACTTTACGAGACTAGCTCCCCGTCTCGTGGGTGCCGCCTCGGCACTGGGACGACTGCTGCCAAATCTGGGTGGCCCGAATGCTCCATGCAGGCGTCTGTACGCGGGGGTGGTAAGAAGCATGGCGCTGTACGGAGCCCCAATATGGGCCAGCAGCTTGACAGAACGCACGAAACGCCTGCTCCGTCGCCCGCAGAGGGTGGTGGCTCAGAGGATGGCGAGGGCGTACCGCACCACCTCTCACGCCGCTGTATGCCTCCTCGCCGGTACCCCACCTTGGGAGCTCGATGCAACGGTGCTAGCGGAGCGGTACCAATGGAAGGCGGAGGCGAAAAGAAGGGACGAGCCCCCTGACCCTGAAGAAGGCGAGAGGCTGACGCGGGCTGCTGCGGAGCGCCTGCGCCAACAATGGAGTGACACTTTGGAAAATAGCCGCTATGGTGTGAGAACCATAGGGGCTATTCTTCCAAAGCTGAATGAATGGATGGATAGGAAGAAAGGAGCCCTAACATTCAGGCTCACACAAATAATGTCTGGACACGGGTGCTTCGGACACTATCTAAAAATGATTGGGAGGGAGCCTGGCCCCGAATGCCTGGAGTGTGGAGCGGCGGATGACACGGCCCAGCACACGCTGGAAGTGTGCAGCCGCTGGGATGTGCAGAGGGCGGCTCTGGTAGCCGTGACAGGTGTAGTGGATCTCTCGCTGAACACCATCGTGGCATCGATGCTGAGCAGTGAGAGAAACTGGGCAGCGGTGGCCTCCTTTTGTGAACAAGTCATGTCACAAAAGGAGGCGGCGGAGAGGGCGCGCGAAGCAGCTGCTGACGCGCCGCCTTGTCGACGCAGGCGGCAGGGTCGAAGGCGGAGAGCATTCGTCCGCATCGACCCTTAGTGTGGCCAGCGGGTACGGGACCCGCATTGCACGGCCCCACCACGTTGTCGGAGGGGAAAGGTCAAGCGTTCTGACCTCCCCCTCCCTTGTGCGGGTGTTCCGGTCCTAACCGGGACCGCCGGAGGGTGTCATGGTGAAATGCTCTGCGACCCCATGGCATCCTCGTTAACGGCCTCGAGGATTGAACGCCGGAGTGGAATTAGTGGGTAGGGCATCTCCCCCCCTTCTCGCTATGAGAAGGGCCCGGGAATGCGAGCCCCACACACCCCCCCATATTCCCGTATCTTGGGGGGACGGTGCGTAAAGGCATTACCACTCCGTCAAAAAAAAAAAAAAAAAAGGTATACTCGTAATTATGCGCTTAGCGCGTTAAACGCCAATGAGGCGAAAGATTCAATTTCCGTGTGAATTGAACAATAGTAAGAATACATATTATGGTCATTGTCAGACTTAGGTTGTCGTCTTTTTGGTGCACGAAGTGGACGTACCAAAAGTTAAGGAATTAATGTACAGGCACTAATTTTGGGTTAAACTACGGTAATATAATACCACCATAATATGTTATCTAAGATTGTATCTCAGATTTATATTATGAGCTGCAACTTTTGATCCCCGAGAGGACTTTTGGTTTTCCGACTGAAATGATATATACTTTTTTTATACTACGACGGTAGCAAACAAGCTTACGGCCCACCTGAAGCAGTTAGCGCAGCCTATGGACGCCCGCAACTACAGATGTCCACGTGCGAGTTGCCGACCCTTTAAAAATTAATAAACTCCGAAGGACGCCATAATGTATACCCTCGGGGAAACCTCTGAAGAGAGGTGCCGATTCCACAGCCGAAGCGTGCGTGGGAGGAAATTCCTCTGAAACTGACAGTATGCTTGACATCTCGTGCGTTGATGTTACCATACCTGAAACAAAAATAAATAAAAATTAATACACTGACAATCATGTTGGTAAAATCGGGTACAGCACATCACTACCCAGGAACATTCTCGAAACGTTGCTAGTCGAATCAGGAATACTGCTGCATAAATTGAAATTCGAAAATTTCGAAGATTTTTCTCTGTCACTCCAACGAAGGCGTCCTTAGAGTGAGAGAGACAAATCCTTAAAATTTGCGGGTTTCGAAGTTCGCGGTAGGACCACTGAGAGCCTAAATATGAAATCACATCGACGTGACGTGCTACCTCCTTGTCACGCTTATTGATGAATTTGCAAGTGCGAGCGAGGCAATACGTCCATCGAAGTTTATGATACCTATATGTTCGATGAGAGATGTTGACAGCTCGTAAAGATTTACGAGGAACCTTTGATAAATAAATATTTTACCATCGGCTTTCTATACGCCTCCATACTCTTGTAAAAAAAAAAAAAAAAAAAAAGTAAAAATATTTTATTGAAAAAAGTTATAAGGTCGATTCACAATTTGACAGTGACTCCCACACTAGGCTAAGCCTGTATCGTGGAAATCAAAAACATTGAGAGGTTGCCTGTAATAATGCGGCATATGAACAAAGTGCATGCAGTCTTATAGTAACTATTAATTAAATAAGGACACTAAAAATAGAGTGATGTTAATAATTTTATATTCTAAACAGTAAGATCAGATAAATGCCAAACGTTTTACATTTAAATTTATATTTGTGTGTGATGAACATAGTGAGTGCGAGTGTAAATTGATGTATGATGTGTAAGTGAGTGTGTGGATGTGAATGTGTGTGTAGGATTAGAATTATGTAAGATGAATGCACGAATATCCCTCTATAAGAATGGAAGACTGCAATAGAGGGTTAAGTTCAATTAAGTCAAAAACTAACACTACCTTTGCCACGGTCCTAAAGAAAGCAAAACCTCCGACTCGTTGTAGGTTAGGGACAATAAGAATTGACGAACTGTTGTCTTAGCCTTATTTAGATTACAGTGCTTAAGATCACATTTCTTTAGGATAGCATTATAGATATGCGGGAAGATAAACGATTTAAAACGTCTAGCAAACCTACTGCGGACTCGAGGAACCGGGGCCTTAAAAACACGCTGATTTAGCATACTAGGGTATGAAGAAGAATTAATTACATGTTTATGCATGTAAATTGCGACCCGCATGAGGAACAGTCTGCGCACGCTGAAAACACCAGTCTCTCTGAAAAGGAGTTCTGTGGAAAACTGTCTTGGTTTGCGCAGAGATACCTTCAAGACCGCTCTTTGTGATCTTTCTAGAGATATTAGTGTAGACTTGTTACAAGCTCCCCAGGCAAGAATACAATAATTGAGGACAGGTTGACAAAGCGCCAGATAAACCAGTTTCAATAACTGTTTATCAGCAACGTCCCTTAAGAATCTCATCGTATAAATAAGTTTGCGAACTCTGGAAGAAGCTAAAGCGATGTGTTTTTTAAAATTAAGGTTTTCGTCCAAGGTGATGCCGAGGTACTTGATACAGTTTACTCTTTGTATACAGACAGGCAGAAGGGCATCGCTATCGGAGTCTTCAATTGCGAGACTGTTCATGAGTACAGGAGGTCGCGATCGAGCACTTTTATGGAAGCAAAGGAACTGCGTTTTGGCTGCATTCAAAGTCAAAAGGTTTCGCTCCAACCAGGTTGTCACCTTACGCATACCCACTTTGGCTATCGTACCCACATCCTGCCATGAGCCAGCGTGAAATAGTATGGCTGTGTCATCGGCATAGCATATGATCTCACTGTTGCGAAGTTCGAGAGACATTATGTCATTAATATACACAGTGAACAGCGTTGGACCTAATATGCTGCCCTGCGGCACGCCAGATGACACATATTTTAAGTCACTATAATGTTCATCGACTTTCACTCGTTGGTTTCTATTCTGGAGATAACTTGAAAACCAATCGAGTGCTAAACCACGAATGCCGAAGCGCTCCAGCTTTGCAAGGAGGATAGGAATCGAGACTGTGTCGAATGCCTTTGCCAAATCTAGAAAGACACCGACACAGCAACGACCGCTGTCGAGATGGGAAGCGATGGTATCAGTCAGAAAAGTTACAGCCTCCTCAGTCGACTTACCCTGTCGAAATCCATACTGGTGGTCTGCCAGGAGTTTATTCGACTCCAAGAATCGAACCAGCCTTTTATTTAACACTCGTTCCAGGAGCTTTGAGAAGACTCCTAGCAGAGATATGGGACGAAAATTACCAGGGACATTAGAAAGACCGCCCTTGTGAACGGGAATCACGGTAGCTGTTTTCCAGGCCTGTGGGAAGGAACCCGACGAGATACTTAAGTTAAAGATGGCGGCTAGTGGTTCAGCTATGATTTCTCCAATTTCTTTTATGAGTCCATTACTAACCCCATCAAAACCCGGAGCACTATCTACATTAAGGAGATTAATAAGCCCAAGAATTTCTTTGGCATCGGTTGGGTCTATAAAAAATGTTTTGAAGGATCTACTAACAACTGTAATACGATTGAAACATGCAATTGTGTATTGGGGTCATTAAAGCTTATTAATTCAAATAAATAAACTTAAAAAAACCGGCCTAGAGCATGTTGGGCCACGCTCAGTATAGGGTTACGTAGCTTTTCGAAAACGGCTGGGCCGATTATGTTCAAAATAGTTTTATTTTGACATTTTCTATAAGCCCACTTATTCATGATTTTGTTCTTATTTTTTGGACTCACTTTCTACTTGCATGACAATATAAACCTATCGGGAATGGTTACAGCTCTGGGGCCCGTTTCTCGAAAACTTGTAACTTGTAATACAAGTGGAAGTCTCTTTTTAACACTATTAATTAGATAAGGACTTCCGCTTGTACAAGTTACTTACTAGCTTTCGAGAAATAGGCCCCTGATATGAACCAATGTAATGTTGCGAACAAAATGCCTAGCAATAAATAAAATAATAAAATGAAAGCATTTTAACTCAAACAAATGAACCGTAAACCGATTAGTGCGGCCGTCACAGCCAGAGACGTAGTTCTCATTGCTAGCCGAGCAGGAGCGAGGGTTACTAAGGAAACGAGACTGTACCGAGCATGGAGCGTGTAATTTATTTTCTGCCCATTCCGCTCATTCTCGGTGCTCTATCCTTCTCACTCCAGTATCCGAAACTAGGATACTAGAGTGAGAGGGATAGGGCATGAGTTACGCAGTCGATACATTTAAATTCACCCCGCCAGGTCATGGTGAGCAGACCGAAGATCGCGACACCAATTGGAACAACCTCCAGTGCGGTAGGTCTGCAAATAAAACTACAAAATAACCACAGAACTTTAACTGGATGCAATAGAGTTCAAAACGAAACATCATAAACAAGATAAAAGCGAATTATTTTAATGGGACTTTATACGAAGAGATTAGGGGTGAGAATTGGCTAACAAATATTGCTCGGTAATGTGTCGTAAGTATGAAGTGGGAAATTATAATTTATTTTTAATTCGCATTTGCAAGGTTGCTTGATGGCTGTCGCGATAATGCGATATTTTGTAGCTTGTTTTTCAATAAAAGCCATATTTCTATATTTATTGTTCATTTTTACAGTCGCCATCAGATATATCATAGCGTCCGGAGTGCTCAAAAATATCTGAACACGCTTCTATCGTTGCATATCGTTCTATAAAGGCGTGTTCAAATATTTTTGAACGCTCCGGACGCTAGGATATATCTGATGGCGACTGTAATAAAAAATGCTCAACTGGAGACCTCATTGAACCAACCAAATTTTAAATGTCATTTCTAATGAATAGTAAACCAGGAACTTTATTTTTTAATTTTGACGTTTCCCTCCCAACCTTGATTATTAATAAAATTGTGTTTTACTAAGAATATTTCTCAAATTTACAATTTTATTTGAAAATAAGTGTGGTGTCGTAGAAAAACTATTGTATGCAACATTGTTTAATTGAGTCAAAACATTTTCGTGGCGCCTTTAATAACAATTTTCATCTTCGCCTCAAGTTGTTACCCACGCCACTCATCTTTTTTGACATCTCTTAAACAAGGGTTGCATAAAATACTATATTGATCTAACCAATAAGCATGACATAAAAAACACCAGATCTAAATGAACCCCGCCCTTTTTCAGTACGGCAGAGATAAACAAGAAAACCGCACGTTTCAATAACAACCCCCTCGAGGGTGGATTTTTTGCCCCAGCTTCAATGATTCGGAAAAAACTACGTGTGGCCAAATAAAGATTGCATACCGACAGTGAGTTATAATGTAGATATGAGAAGAAAGGGGCGAATATTTAATATCACTCTTACTGTGTGCTTTATCCAAATCTCGTAGTTTCAAGAACATAATAAATACTTAAATAAATAATAAAAACTACACAAACAAAGAAATGATTAAATCGAACTTAAAAAAATAACTAAACTTAACTTAAAAAACAATTAAAACTAACTATATAATAGAAACCTTAAAAGCAACCTATAATAGTATTTTATGCAATAGTGGTATTATAAAGGTCAAAAAATGCGAGCGGCGTTAGGTTGCGATACGATCCCGAAGGGCGAGTATCGCAATTAAAGACGTCGCGAGCATTTTTTGAATTTTAATAAAACGTTGCATACTATACTTTTTCTACGACTAAGTGGCATAGCATACACAGAACTACTACTAAAAAGCCCACTTTTTTAAAACCGCTCAAGCATGAAACGGAAAAATCGACCGATGACAGATGCCAGCTGCGTTAAATAGAAATCGAACTGCGAAATATTGGAAGGCCGCATTATGCCCGCTTTAATCAATTCTGCGAGATGCTCGAAGGTATTGCCCGTGAAGAAAAACCCACTCGATGGAGCCTCTAAATCCACTCTCCTGAAATACGGGTGAACAGATTTATTTAGTAGAGTTCCGTATCTATTCTGGGGTCGATTGTATAAAAATTGTACATGGTTAAGGTTAAGGCCCAGCACACACGGTGAAACGCAACTACAACGAAACTCTTTTGAAATTATAGGTTTGAAACCAGTTTCAAACGTTTTCCACACACGCCGCAACCTAAATGTGATGAAATTAGTCACAATCATTCCGATTTTGAGACAGAGAGTGTTGTTTCTCAAAGGTATCTATGGCATAAACTCAAATGAAACTCAAAAGTAACTAGTAGTTGCAGTTTCGTTGCAGTTGCGTTTCACCGTGTGTGCTGGGCCTAAGGGCATAATCAAAACAAAAATCACAATCGCGTCCAATGTGTTACGACAATTAGTTATACAAACTTTGTCCAACAACCTGCGGTTTGGCAGTAGAAAAAGCAACAATTTAAAAAAAAATCGCGGATTCTTTATAGCTCATGGAAAATTTGAATTTGCCGCCTTTTGTTACTCCTAAAACTTGTTACGGGTAGACAGAATTTAACTTCGTAACACAAAAATTATGACATGTTTTTTTTATTAGGAAGAAAGAAAAAACAATTATTTATGACACAACATAATACTTACACATTAAAACACAAAATAAACAAGAATACAAAATAAACTAAGTGCCACAAAATGGACTCCAATTCAGTATATTGCTTATTATAGTCTTTTCTGCTGATATACATCTTTCATGTACAAATACAATGCTTTTGCATTCAACCCTTTGACCCTCCCTCTAGTTATAAAGCTAATAAACACCTTGGAATTCGAATTTTGGACGGCTAGCACATCTTCAGGGGATCGCTATAAAATCTATCGTCAGCTTATATAATTTGATAAAAAAATGGGCTGACAGCCGACGCTGAAACATGTGCTATAGTCGCCGTTGAGTTGCTATATTTTTTGTTTACCTATGTGACGAAGGTAGACAACTGAGCTCTCAGCCCATTAAAAAAGTGGAAACTGAGGCTCATGGACATAGTGACCAAAAAAATTCCTATGCGCTGCCTACACTGAGGACTTAGATAGATGAATTGCCTCTATGCCAGTAATTACAACGGCTATCTGACGCCCAAACCGGAACACAGTACTAACTACAAAATAATATACGAAGACATTTAATAATCCGTACGGTTCTCACAGGTACATGCTTGACCCTAAAAGCTGAATGGAGGCGAATGGAAAAATGTGATTCGCTTATAACTCTTTTAGGCGGCGGATTTATTCCGAGTTGCTGCCGCACGTAAATCATTCTCGCTCCGAGGGCTTGCTTTTGCGGGTCAAAATCATATTTGGGGGACAATATTTTTTTTTTATAGAATAGGAGGCAAGCTCAATGAGTTTGCGGAACTGCGCTCCAGAATCGGAATTGTAGATGTGTCAAGACCGCTAGGCTTAAGTGGGACTGGGCCAGGTATGTTTGCCGTATGCACCCAGCAAGGTGGGCCAAAATGGTTTCAGACTGGGACCCACGGGAAACCTTCGATGGTGCTGGCCGGGGCATTGGCAGACCGAAAAGGAGATGGCGGGACGAACTGGACGCGTTTTATCCGAATTGGCGGGAGAAATGTGACGACGACGAAAAGAGGGGAGGCCTTTGCCCAGCAGTGGGACACTAAACCAGGCTGATAAAAAAAGGAGGCAAGCTACCAGACGTGTCGCCTGATGGTAAACGATCACCGTTGCCCATGGACACCAGCAACACATTATTGTATCATACGTTCTAACATTTTGATGATTATTTTAGTACCAGTAGCTGTACTGTGAGAAATAGGAGAGGCCTTCGTCTAGCAGTGGACTGAGATAGGCTGATGATGTGAGCTGTACCATGAGCCATGAGTAGGCAAGTAATGACTACGTAAAGTAGTTTATCAGTCATCATGGCCGCTCTAATAAATCAGTGCGATACTAATCTAATCAGTACCAATACATTGTGTGTGTTTTTCTTTACAGGGCTGTAACTATTTCATCATCATCATCATCATCATCATTATCAGCCTGTAACAGTCCACTGCTGAAACGTAGGCGTCTCCTATTAACTATGCGTATAGACGCATTAGGAGGTAAATGCCCATAATCGCCACGCTGGGCAAGCGGATTGGCGATCGCAGTAATGTGTCCACTATGATGACGCTGCTGCCCATCATCAATCTTTATCAAATAGTGGTCAGTGACACTTCAATCCCTTAGTCGACTCTTACGACACTCGCAGTAGTTGGGGTGGTGACAAATGTATTCTTACTGCCGTCACCACACGGCCATACATTTTTTACCTATCGCTTATCGTACGATTCGTACGTATACGATTGCCTTGTCTAGGCCTGCTGATATACATCTTTTTCTATATTGATCCATAAAAATAATAATCTATCATAATCTGAAAAATATTAAAGCCATGGCAGTTTTTAAATTTAGCAACTAGGTAAAAGCTATGAATATGTTCATGTTGCACTTCTTTTCAGATTGTATCGCTTATCGTACGATTCGTACGTATACGATTGCCTTGTCTAGTCCTGCTGATATACATCTTTTTGTATATTGATCCATAAAAATAATAATCTATCATAATCTGAAAAATATTAAGGCCATGGCAGTTTTTAAATTTAGCGACTAGGTAAAAGCTATGAATTTATGTTCATGTTGCACTTCTTTTCAGATTGTATCGCTTATCGTACGATTCGTACGTATACGATTGCCTTGTCTAGTCCTGCTGATATACATCTTTTTCTATATTAATCCATAAAAATAATAATCTATCATAATCTGAAAAATATTAAGGCCATGGCAGTTTTTAAATTTAGCGACTAGGTAAAAGCTATGAATATGTTCATGTTGCACTTTCTTTCAGATTGTAATCGGATAGCCAGCAATGTTTTTAAAGTACAGGGAGCGGTTGTATAAATATTCAAATGCGCTTTCCCTCCATAATTATTACACCGTAGGGGTTTTGATCCAAGTTAATGGATCGAGGTAAACCCTTAACAGGTAGTGTATAAGAAATGAATCAATTTCACGCGTATTCAGTCAACCTCATTCTCAACATTGTTACACGTTTAGAAATTATGTAGTTGCATGCGCTCATACTACTGTGCAGGCATGTAAGTGGGAAGGAGATGAACTGACAATATATTGGATTGTTATTATATTGTTGTAGATTCTGCTTCTGAATACATCCAAAGGCGTCGATAGTGGAGAAGGGGTTATTAGATTAGTGTTAAGTGGTTTATAAGAAATAAAAGTGAATTGTAACGACATTTTAAGGTTAGTAGTGAATTTAAAGCTATTAAAAACAGATTTAGATATTTTCTAGGGGCGAGAATAAATATAAAATTATGCACAAGGCCATCATTTTTTCAAAGGAATAAGGATATAAAAAAAATTATCGATATTTTTGGTGAAAACAGCTTCAGAATACAAAATTGCGTTCGCCCTTATAGAATACTTTAAAATAAAACTGAAACATAATGGGCCCAGCCGTTTTTGAATAACTGGATGCTTAGCCAAGTTGCCAATCGCTAACGCTTATTACGCTCTCTGTCACTCTTTCATATTAGTGCGACAAAGAGAGTTAGCTGCCTTACGTTTACGATTAAGCGTTAGCGATGGGCAACTTACAAATTACAAAACGCCTGTACTCGTTTTTGTTTCCCGATACCACCACGATCCCATATCACTCCGTATCTCAATATGAACAAACTTTTAAATATGAATGGTCGACGTACTCTTCATTTTGCCACACTGGTATTTGGTATATTTAAAAGTAAAAAACCGACATATTTATATGATAAGATGGTATTTTACCAGCTCCGTGTCAGACGTAATCCCAGAATGATTTTCCCACGGCACAATACCGCTGCATTTCGTGGCAGTTTCCGTTATGCTGCTACGAAGTGCTGGAACAACCTTCCGCCGCCATTTTGGGACAGCCTTACGGTTAGTGGGTTCAAGTCCAAGCTAAAAATATACCTATTGGCCCAACAAGGTGTTGCTGCCTGTGGGCATCATTCTGTATAGCTCCTTTTCTTAAGTAGGTAATGAGTGGAACCGTAAGTCCATGTCTAGCGCTATCGGGATAAACCGAGGAATCAACGCTACCCTCACTTACATCTAAATATATAAATGTTAAGTACCCACGCATATCGGAGAGTGGTTTTGTCAAATCCTAAGTCTATTTTCTATTTAGCTGGAATAACTTTGTATTTATGTACCTATGTATATTTTCCCAATTTACTAACACATAACATACACTGGTTGCGCATTGTGCTGTCCTGCATACCCCGCTGGCTCCACAGAATACCAGCGCCGTTGACATCGCTCAGTCGTGTCAGCTGCATTGCTGAGTGGAGACCATTTCAGCTTCACATCTGTAACTCTTTGTTTTGTGTTCCTTTCATAGTTTATAATGTAAGTTTGTTTTTTTTTACTATAATGTCTTTGCATACCTATATTATGATGTGTTGCCTGAATAAATACTATTCTATTCTATTCTATTCTAACTTGTCTAAGCACCCTGAGCATAGCCCGACGTGCTCTTTGCCGGTGATTTTAGGGTCTGCTGACGTGCCATGACGTAGCAACTCACGATGTGTCCGTAAACGCCGTTTAAACCTCTAGTCTTCAACTTCTAACGAGATTGTTTCAGCAAACAAGATTTAAGGATTACAAAGGTTTCCTACACTTTATTTAAAACCTTTAAGCTGTTTGCGAAATCCGTATTGATTTTGATATTAGTACGAAATTCCTTCTCTCAGTTCGGGGGTTCGAACATAATTATATTTTACTGGTATAATTTCGCCCATTCGTATCCGGCATTGGGTACAGCTCAGTAAGTAATAAATTTTTATATTCTTCTCAACGTCGATCTGAGTTTTTATTGTTTATCGCATTTACATTTTCATTAAAGTCTTGGCTTTACTTTTAATATGGATTTATTCAAATGTTTATAGGTTATCGACGTAATCGATTATTTTAATGAAATGTATACTACCTATACGAATAGGTTAATATAGTTTTAGATATTATATTGTCGTATTTAAATCGTCGGCTCACTATAAAAACTGTCAACTACTCTTAAGCACTGGTCTCACCACGAGCTACTAAGCTGTAAGCTATGAACTATCGGCTATAAAGACGAACAAAAGATACCCACTCCCGAGTAAATAAAAGAGACACGGCGATGGCAGTACCTTAGCAACCTATAGGTATATTTATTAGTATTGAACCAGAACTGGGATACGAGCTTTGTTTCAAGTAGGTATTTGTTACTTAGTAAGTTTTGATTGTCAACGGTATATTTTGTATCTAGTGTACCTTACCTACAGGAAATCCCGTCCGGAACTCCATAGGTTAAAGCGCAAAGTTCGGACACCTCCAATACCATATGAGATCCTAAAATGCAACTCCAGGGTCGCGTTTTACAAAGTTACATTTTACAATTTCGCTGTTTGCCTCTCTTTCTAGCCAATACGTGCGTGCGTTAGAGAGGCAAACAGCAAAATTGTAAGTTTATACAACGCGACCCATGCAGGTGTGTAGGAAAAGACAGAGATAAAAATGTAAGAACTGAACCAGTTAGTGTTAGTTGGTCAACCTAAGATTGTGCCTTAAACTATATGAGCCAACTTTCACGGGAGTAAATCTCAAGACTTTTCAATTATACGCCTACAGAGCTAATGTCCCCATAACAGGCAACAGTGTCTCTAGACAATTGCACATCAACCTACACTAGTATCCTTACCATGAGCAGTAGCCGTCGTCTGAAAAATAATAGTAGGTACATTGTGCATCAAGGGAGGTAAGTACGGAATTACTAACGAGAGTGAGAAGTCCGACGCCGTCAGGCGGAGGGCTTTTGTGATTCGAGTTAGTATTCCGATTACCGACCGTGGTGCGATGTTTTTCATCACACTTGCCGACAAAAAAATAGGTTTTAAGACATAATATTATTAAATGACGTACTGACATTTCTATAGGGATCATTCTAGGGAATTTCACTTTTCTATTACACCCGCTACGCACGCAAGCAATGGCGCGCTTAGACAGCAAGTGTGATGAAAAAGATATGTTAGGTTTCAACCGATACGTTTTGCGTTCTATCGCGCTCACACTATACGAGTAATATAATAATAATTTCTTTATTTGCACAAAATTCAAAATATTCTATCAATCGTTTTCAAGTATTATCATTTGAAAAATAATTAAATTGACCGTACAATTAATTTTATTTCCTCCAAAGGATCAATGTAATGCGTGTACTGCTTAGTTGTCAAACGTTGTGAGTGGCTGCGATCTGTCATTGTCGAGTGCAAATTAACGATTCATTTTGAAGTACATTGCTTCTCAATTAACTTTTCTTAGAAAGTTAATTATTTTTAAAATTAGTATTTTGAATCGAATAATGTTCACGGTTTGGCTAGAAATCTGCATCGCATTCCTCGGTTTCGATAAAAGCATACATAGACACACACTCACGAATCTTGGTAAGAACACTGGTAAACTACAACAACAAACTAGCAGTACTCAACCAGGCGAGGGGTTGTCAGCCCTCGCCCTTCTTGACGTTGGGCTTGGCAGTTGATGACTCAAATAATCACGACATGCAGACAAATTGCTACTTTTGTTATAAACGTGAAGGAAGTTTTTACATTTTTCTTTATAGCATTTTAATTTCAACATGTAGTCCCTTAAAAGTCTACCCGCGATTAGCCACGTATGTTTTACTTTGCGTTAAAGATCGTAAACATATTCGTAAATATCATTCGTTATTAATTAATAAACGTCTAATTCGTAATCTCTAGCTCACATTATTCGAATTTTACGGTATAGGCAGCTATTTGATCGATAATTACTACTTTTAGCCATGCAAAGTTAGGCATAGTAGACAATGTTTTAATATTTGACGGTACAGTCAAAGACAAAATAAGGTGTACACAAAAATGTTCAAAAATATGTCCCAGTGCACTCTAATGCTGTGTAATAAGAACGTCGCAACATATTTATGAGCGGATTCTTTCAATACTTATTTTTGCACTTGACTGTACATACTTACGTACTTAGGAAGAGATATCAACATTTGCCAGATTTGCCAATTGACAAAAAATTTGGACTTAATCGGGATCTATGTACTACAAGTAGGAAACCGGTCATCACCAGGAATCTGAAAACCCGTTAATTTGGCTTGCCAGTTCAAATAAATAACCCCTTCCTACGATAACCTAACCCATCCACCGGGTTACCCAACAATAAAATGCTGACTTCAGGCGGATAAAATGCTAGTTTTCAGCAATCAATATACGGTGTTAATCGCAAACTCAACAAAAACATTAGGATTTATCTTGAGTAATTTAGATTTCGTAATGTCTATATTAATGCAATAGATACATCTTCAAAGCACACAATTGAAAAGCGGATGAAAGGTCTCCCGCCGGCGCTTTAGTGAGATTGAGCTACTCCATTCGAATTTGTCGGAGAAGAAAAATAGTAGGCACCTGCACCTAAATGCATTCGTTTGGCGGGCCCAAGTCAGAAGCGTCAAGCGGTGCTTGTAAACAACTAACCGTACCATGATCTGCCGCTACGTTATTAACGCGGATTTACTTTTTTCCATCCTGCTCGTACCGTGTTTTGGTGAGAGCGACCCGGATAGAAAGTAAGGCCAAAACGTAGTGGCAGCTCATTTTTAGCGTGCTAAGTAAGCTGTATAGAGTTTACTTACTTAGTACAGGTATTTCTTTGGATACGATGGTTGCGGTTGCGATACGTGACAAGACCAAGAAACTTTCTGTCTTCATGCAATATCACTAGGTCAACTACATAAAAAGATTTTAAATTTTTTTTAATAACGTATTTCCACCTTAGGTACCGGTGAACATACAAATTTACACGGTTCTAATATTAAATCTACACGTATGTTTAATAGGAGAGGCCGACAGTGGACTGAGATGGACTGATTATAATAAAAATAATGATACCGGTTGACATAGCAAAAGTAAACGGCTTGTCTTTTTTCCTTTTTTCCCATGGCTAAGCCATAAAATACATGCCACACAAGCTGTTAACTATTGACCACAGCAAAGATGATTTTCATCACACTTGCTGTCTAAGCCCGCCATTGCTTGCGTGCGTAGCGGGAGTAATAGAAAAGTGAAATTACCTAGGGAGGGATAGAAATGTCAGTAAGTAATTTAATAATATTATGTGTTAAAACTTATTTTTCTGTCGGCAAGTACCTAACGGTGTCGAGCTTCTAACATTCTCGTTAGTGATTCCGTACTTACCTCCCTTTATGCACAATGTACTTTGTGCGACCCTTAAAGATAAATACGATTGCCCGTCACTTGCTGATACTTTGGACCACACACTAGGGTGGCAACACCGGATTCGTTTGAAGTGCCGTCATTTTAACGTCTGCGAGGGCGACATATCATTACGCACATGTGTCGGGAGTGTCGGGACTGGCGGGGAGGCTGCGACAAACGCGAACTTTTCTGGTTAATGTTCTCTTTGAAGGATTATTTGTTAAGATGCGTCATATATCATATTGCGAATGATTTGGTGAAAACTCATTTAACCTCATCTTCTGTTTAGTAAACCTAGATGACCTGGTGAAGGTCTCAGGAGTCCGCTTGGTGCGGGTGGCGCAGGACCGGTCATTGTGGCAATCTTTGGGGGAGGCCTATGTTCAGCAGTGGACGTCTTTCGGCTGATATGATAATGATGATGATGAAACCTAGTAGTAAAATCTAAATCTACAATTTGCTCACGTGCGTTGATCCCGCTGGGTGTCGTGGCGTCATATATAGGTAACATAGATCAAACGTACCTACTTAGCGTGTCAAATGAACTCAGTGAAATCCACTGAGTTGTCCGTCTTTAATCGCAGCTTGTAGCTTTCGGGCGTCAAATTTTGTAAGTTGAAGTGGACAAAATCATTAATAATGCCTCTTTAAGTAATATTAATTGCAACAACACAAAAAAATATGAATACTCAAGGGCTTGAGACATATTTAAAATCATAGGCAAGTAACAACTTCAGTACAAAATCTGACACGCTCGGCCGTCATACAAATGAATGAACTTGTTTCTTCTATCCAAATCTAATTATTTTCTGTGATCGTGGCACTCGTGACTCATCAAGTCATTAATTTCTCTTTCACGATTGCCAACGACTCCGATCTTCGGCAGCGTGGACCACATCAGCAACTCGAAAGTTGAGTGTGGTGCAGATCTCGTATGTCCTGCACATGGGACTCCTTCCTCTCGGCCTTTCAAAGGGTGTATACAGGGTGTAAGTCTAATACGTGCGAAGCTCTTAACGGGTGATAGTTTACGACATAATAAGTACATTCAAATAACTTTAACTTAAAATTAGAGCTACAAAATTATCCATACAAAATGATTCGGCGCGCAATGTAGAGCACATACGCGAGTTAAACACTCGTTGACAGCTAATTTCAAAAGCAAAAGACATAACTGCCATATGAACAATAACAAATGTTCGTACTTACATTGCTGCTCCGACAATCTTAAAAAAAATCTGTAGGATCATAATTAAGAGTAACTTTTAAAAACCTTGAGAATCCATGCTTACACTAAAGAATGCCTGCCCACGCCTGGTTTAATTGATCGCCCGTATTAGATTTACACACTGTATATACTAAAATTAACCCCCTTATTCATAAATGTTTCTAGTAATGCCAGCTAAGCGTGCTGTGAACGGCTTCTACGTCTACAGTTCTACGGCAAAATATGAGCCTAAAAAAACAGCGATAATAATTTACGAATCTCTTACATAGATGCATGAGATTCGCAAAAAAAGTTATTGTCGCAAATTTTTTTAGTCCCCAATAAGTACTGGGCCAGCGTTGGGACCACGCAAAATAGGTACGTTTGATGTCGAGTTGAGAAAAAAATGGCCAAAATACAACAACAACAACCATGCTTATAATTTCAATTTGCGTCAGTTTACTAGTGGCATCTATCGAATTAAAATCAATTCCAACATAAAAATAATAAGAGACACTAAACGCGAGTTACCTTTATCTATGCCTTGATTTAATACTAACGTTTGTGGAGTATCGTTAAATAAAAATTAATCTCCACCATGTGTTACACGTGTTAGTTGAGTTTTAAATTACTTAAAATATTCATAACATTAACTACAGTTTTGACGACAGAACATTAAATAGAACTTTATGTCGATGCCGACAACTTCTGTCTGTCGAGACGGTTTAAAAATTCGTGTTAACACAGCCATGATCACTTTTCATGAATAAATTAAGCTTTATTAATAAACATGAGCTTTTTTGAGAAAAGCTTTGCGTGTTGTAGCAAGAAAATGGAAGCAAGTAGTATATTGTAAAGAATAATATTTAGGCGTAATGGCCTGGCCCCTATACCACAAAACTTTACAAGCGTACAATTCTACAAAATTGTCAACTTTTTGTATGGGAATTTATACAATTTTGTAGAATTGTACGCTTGTAAAGTTTTGTGGTATAGGCCACAGGCCTAGCATTGTACAGAGGAGAAGTTTCATAAGTTGAGAAACTTACATGTTTAGAGAATGTTCTCGGAAATTTAAATTTTACAAGCAATCCAGGTATATTTTATGCCTTGTATACTCAATTGTGAAATACAATATTATTCATAACGCTATTTTATAAGTTCTCATGGAAACATTTTCAATGAGAACTTACTCTTAAATTAAAATAGTTCAAATATGGCAAATATAAACTATGACATAAGTAGATATAAATAGTTACAGCCCTGTAAAGAAAAACACACACAATGTATCGATAAATACAATGATTGTGACTGTAAGCATTTCCAAGACGATGAAGCTATATTATTTTCGTTTGATGTAAGGAATATCGCTATTGTTCTACTGTGATACGGCTCAGACGTTCATTACCATAATAAATACTGTCTGCAATTTGTCTGAAGCACCTTTGTCTCGCTATTCCCGCTAATTACTATATAGTTAATTAATTAACGCACCAGTACTCTTGAGTTTGATTGTGACGCGTCTTTT
>JALPQI010006762.1:0-52104 GCA_025490895.1 Thaumatotibia leucotreta
CTATAATCTAATACGGAAAGCAGCCATCCTAACATCTTCGCTGCGGCAATTACCTTAGCTCACAACTAACCATACTTTGTAAGGGATCGAAAGACCCCCAACCTCCAACCGCAGTGAACGTATTAAATATAATAGTGTGCTAAAATAATACCACAAGCTCACAGCGGAGTAGAATGGCACTGAATTCTAACCAAATTTAAGGGAAACACTATATCTAATAATCAAATATTAATGAATCAAAGTATTTACAAAACACCATTATAAAACAGTTTATTTAATTATTCACTTTGTAAGTATCATATTTGCACACTGATGCAATAGGCTTAACTCGTAACTAACCACACCTTGTAAGAGGTCGAAAGACCCCTACCGCATTGAACGTGTTAACACGTGGCGCATCTATACAACCTACATGAACCAATGCTGCGCGCTCCACTGGTCTACTACTGTCGACCAAAGAATACGGCAACCTAATAATTAATACAGAAAATATTTAGATAAACACGTTACGTTATTAAAATGTCACTCGATTATCTTCGTATTGCCGTTACGCTGAACATTATAAAGCAAGTTAAGTAATTTAAATCAACCGGACACACGCACGACCACAAGCAATGATTTATCATTATATTCCTGTCATAGATTGCAATTTAAGATCCAATCTGCATGAAAACCATCCAGACACGGGCCCTGTATCCAGACACCCCCACACAAGCCGGACCCCAACTACAAGCTAAAACTAATTCATTAAATTAAGATTAAATAACTTACGTTCGCCCCTGTGTCGGTTTGCCGTAAACTTATAGTAGTCACTAATTAACCAGTACAATTCGTTACCACTTAGTAATTCTAGCATTGTCGAAAGTATGCCGGAATAATAACTATTCAATATTTAGACTATGAATAAACACGATTAGCACAATTGAACACGCATAATAGAAACTAGATATTCGGGCACGCCCATCTGCAAAGAACAACGTATCCATTTAATTTTCAACAGAATCTGAATCTACCCACTTTCTAACATATCGCTGGAATCGCGTATGATTCGATGCACCTATTATTCTACAATTCACAAAGCGATTCCTATAAATATAAAGTATGCCAGAGGCGACGTACCATATCCATGTGGTGCATCCTTTGTGCGCCCAAATGCCGGGTGGTACTGCATTTCTATCTTCGAATCACGCCCAGGAATGGTGTTACTCGCCCTATGCCTCCGCTGCCGTAAAGCCTGCCTGCTATATCTGTGAACAATTCTAGACACGATATGCCTTACGAACTAAACTCACTGACTTCCTTACGACTCGACGCTCTGCCGACGAAAAGCCACGAATCCCTCTTACACTCCCTTAAGTCAGATTCTCTCAACTCTCATTCTCAATCCCTCAATTGTTCGTTCATTCGACGTCTTTGAATCACCTCATACTG
Source organism: Thaumatotibia leucotreta (assembly GCA_025490895.1). NCBI lineage: Eukaryota > Metazoa > Arthropoda > Insecta > Lepidoptera > Tortricidae > Thaumatotibia > Thaumatotibia leucotreta. The sequence goes on from JALPQI010006762.1 coordinate 1,432, forward strand.
AACATCTTTTACCATTGGCTAACAATAAACTAGCTCGAATCTGATTGGTTGAAATTCTACCCGCTCTGTTCAATGCCATAGTATCCTGAATGAAAACACTGACGTACAATTGTAGGTCACGTGGTACGCGGCGACGTCATGATATTTTAAATCGAACGCCTACAAAAAGAATGAAAGCAAGAATTATCTTCACTTGATGTCGATACGTTACAGCACATATTGGTTAGAAAGAGAGACAAACAGCGAAATTGTAAATTGTAACTTTATAAAACGCGACCCTGACATCCTAGCAGTTTTATGATTGTTAAAAACGTATTCTGAATATTTTTAAGATCCAAAATGGCGACAACTTTTTTTTGCAATCTTCATCATTATACTCGTTTTTGACTAATTCTCATACGTGGAATTCGATTTTCGGGTCCATTCTAAGATCCAAGATGGCGGCAACTTTTTTAGCAATTTTCATCATTATACTCGTTTCCGACTAATTCGCATCCGTGGAATCCGATTTTCGGTTCCATTCTAAGATCCAAGATGGCGGCAACTTTTTTTAGCAATTTTCATCATTATACTCGTTTCCGACTAATTCGCATACGTGGAATCCGATTTTCGGGTCCATTCTAAGATCCAAGGTGGCGGCAACTTTTTTTAGCAATTTTCATCATTATACTCGTTTCCGACTAATTCGCATACGTGGAATCCGATTTTCGGGTCCATTCTAAGATCCAAGGTGGCGGCAACTTTTTTTTTGCAATTTTCATCATTATACTCGTTTCTGACTAATTTGCATACGTGGAATCCGATTTTCGGGTCCATTCTAAGATCCAAGATGGCGGCAACTTTTTTTAGCAATTTTCATCATTATACCCGTTTCCGACTAATTTGCATACGTGGAATCCGATTTTCGGGTCCATTCTAAGATCCAAGGTGGCGGCAACTTTATTTTTGCAATTTTCATCATTATACTCGTTTCTGACTAATCCGCATCCATGAAATCCGATTTTTGGGTCCATTCTAAGATTTAAGATGGCGGCAACTTTTTTTTGCAATTTTCGTCATTATACTCATCATCATCATCAGCCTATGACAGTCCACTGCTGGACGCAGGCCTCTCCTATTAACTATGCGTATAGACGCTTTAGGAGGTAAATGCCCATAATCGCCACGCCGGGCAAGCGGATTGGCGATCGCAGTAATGAGTCCACTATGATGACGCTGCTGCCCATCATCAATCTTTTATCAAATAATGGTCAGTGACACTTCAATCCCTTAGTCGACTCTTACGACACCCGCAGGAGGAGTTGGGGTGATGACAAATGTATTCTTACTTCCGTCACCACACGGCCCCATTATACTCGTTTCTGACTAAATCGCATCCGTGGAATCCGATTTTTGGATCCATACTAAGATCCGAGATGGCGGTACAATGTTTTTCTTTTTTTTTGTAATTATTGACATTGTTAGAGGTGTGCGCCGGCATAGAAATCGCCGGCGGCGGCGCGCCGCAAAATTTTGCCGGCGTGGCGGCGCCACGCCGGCGTCAAGGTCAAGTTATTACCCTGTACGTTCATACATAGGATGAGAAGATATTAAAAACTTAGATATTGTTTAGGACAAGTTTCTTATTAAAAAAATAAACATGAAACAAAGTTATAGATTTCATTTTATGCGGAAATTGTCATAATTATTATCGTGTACGAAAAATATTTTATTAACTCACACAGCGGCCCTACCGCGAAAAACGCGGTAGTAGGCCTGGATCGAGTCGTCTACAGATTCCCAATACTACAGATTCCTAATACTACAGATAAGAGATAATACTTTAAATATTGTCAATAGTATGCATTCCTGATTGTACATATTCCCAATAATACGAATTTTAAATGCTACAAATACCCAACACTATAAAAAAACTTCGTTTTTTTTAGCATTAGAAAGACCTTTGCAGAACGAGATATAAGGTTTTTTTACAGGCACATTCTGCGGATCGAACAGTGAATACGAGTTATTAAATATCAAGTATTCATTATCATGCTACATTAATACATACATTACTCAGGTGTTGTGAACAGATAAGAAACATAATATTAGTTAATTTATATTCTAAGATGAAAAGATAAGAATTTTAATAAATTGCGTTTGCAATTTTTCATGGAAAGGTTGTACATTAAAAAACCTAAAGAGGCAGAGTTCTCACACAATTTTAAAACGTCACTGTCACCATCCTGTTATTCGATTTATCGGTTGAGTCGGTTGTGTTTTCTATTGCTGTTAGCTTACTTAAAGATTGATGTTATCGTTTTTGTTCAATTTCGTTATTAATTATTAGTCTATTTAGATATTTTGTTTGTTGGTGCACATTTAAAATTGATGAAGTTGCAGCTGGTTCCGGCTAACGTTTTTTCATCTCTAAAGAAGAAACCGCAAAAGCAAAATCCTCTGACTGCCAGTGAAAAGCGGATGGTGGTATTGGTGGTGAATATTTACAAATTAGTGTTAGTAATGTGCCATAGAAAGGAATATCCCACTAAATCGGACCGTGTGAAAAAGACTGCTGAGACTGCTGGCATATCGTTGGCTACGGTATACAACATTTTAAAACAAAATATTTTTTTAAATGAAATTAGATAATATAATAGATAACACTGTGGAAAATTTTATTATAAACGTTGGTGGTTCCAAGTCCTCGGACTCTTCCACTGACAGTTAATAAAACAATGTAGAGTATGTCATCAGAGTTTTATTTTCTAATTTGTTACCAAATTCAAACTACGTTAGACCGTCCCAGATTAAAGCCCATAATGGCGACAAATACTAAACGACGTTGCCGATGGGTAAGCATATGGCAGTCTTTATGACACCGTGTCCGCTTTTATACCGATAGTTTTAATCCTTAAATGCATGACTTTTAAAAGTACTGGGAGTGCATAATGTAAGCTAGATTAAATATGCAAATATTGTTAAATTTTAGACTGTAAACTTCATTAAATTCAGTAAATGTAAAATCGGTACTATATGAGTTACAAATTTATAAAAAAATACTTAGTTAAAAACCGCCAAACACTAAACGAAAACCTTCAATATTTAGCTTTTTTCTTAATTGCCCCACCATCTTGCTTATAAAACACTTATATTTTTTTCTTAATACAGTTTTGCCAACAAATTAATAATAAATGTGAAAACTGTGCGTTCAGCTATCGGTAAATATCAAATGATATGTATGTACATAAGTTCCGAGAAATTCAGTGTTATCGGCCGAAATCGAAGAAGGAAGGTTTACGACCACTGCTTCTTTGTTCACCCGTTTGACAGATAATTCTAATCTTAAATAAAACGAAGTATACAGATTCCCAATACTATAGGTTCCCAATACTACGAATTCCCAATAGGTACTGCAGATTATATATGATGATTTCAAATACTACAGGTACCCAGCTTTACAACCTCTCTATAGTACCATCATCGCCCACACTGCTAGTCATACATCGGTGTATAAACACACGAAATTTTTTTTAAAATATGAAATCGTCCAAAAAGAGGAAACATACAGACATGAGAAATACCTTTCTTAAAAAAAATTGTTACAAATTGGTCTATTTTTGGAGGAGGAAACAGGGAACACAAAACCATGTTTTCGCCAATTTTACGTAGGTATTATGAGGCGAAGCTGCACTTGTCTATTTCTAAGCCGTGCAAAGCGACAGCAAATTTTTTCAAATGCTAATTTTTTAAAAAGCTCACCTTTTTCCTCTAAAAATCATCATCATCATCATCAGCCTATAATAGTCCACTGCTGGACGTAGGCCTCTCCTATTAACTATGCGTATAGACGCATTAGGAGGTAAATACCCATAATTGCCGCGCTGGGTAAACGGGTTGGCGATCGCAGTAATGTGTCCAGTATGATGACGCTGCTGCCCATCATCATTTTTTTTATCAAATAATGGTCAGTGACACTTCAACCCCTTAGTCGACTCTTACGACACCCGTCAGGAGGAGTTGGGGTGGTGACAAATGTATTCTTACTGCCGTCACCACACGGCCAACTACCACGGCCACGGCCTCTAAAAATATCTTAATCTTATTCAAGAAGCACAAAAATCATCAATTGCAAATGCAAACACTGAAATTAATAGAATCAGTTAATAGACAGTCATTAAACCTCATATGGTGGCCTAACGTAAATAATGAAAAACATCCATCATCATCAGCAGCCTATCGCAGTCTACTGCTGGACATAAGCCTCCCCAATTCCACGCCACCGTTTTCGATCTTTGGCTGCTCGCATCCAGCTCCTGCCAGCCATCCTGTGCAAATCGTCGCTGCACCTTGCCTGAGGGCGTCCTACACTAAGCTTGCCGAGACGCGATCTGCACTCAAGAACTCGTTTAGCCAGTCGGTTCTACTGATAATAAGGCCAGCCCACTGCCACTTCAGCTTGCTAACACGGTGGGCTAAGTCGATCACTTTGGTTTTCTGCCGGATAACCTCATTTCTGATTCGATCCCGCAAAGAGACGCCGAGCATTGCCCTTTCCATAGCTCGTTGAGCGACCTTGAACTTGTGGACCAGCCGTACCGTCAGTTTCCACGTTTCGGCTCCGTACGTCATGACGGGTAGGAAGCACTGATTGAAGACTTTTGTCTTCAGACACTGTGGGATTGACGATGCGAAGAATATAATATAATGAAAAAACACACAGCTAGTAATACCTAGGATTATAAGCCTAAAAGCGGTTCAATAAGACCTACGTTACGACTACGCGCACTCGTGTTTTCCATATTTATGTACGGCGCTGAGACTTGGTGTGTCAAGACCCGCGAACACAGCAGAATTAACGCCTTCGAAATGTGGTGCTGGAGGAGCCTGTTGCGGATTCCATGGACAGCCATGAGAACAAATAAATCCATTCTAGAGGAACTCGGCATCACCAAACGACTTACGGATATCTGTCAAGAGCGTATCCTTTGCTTCTTTGGACATATAATGCGGTCACCAAAGCATTGTCTAGAGAAGCAGTTAATTTTAGGGCATGTGGAAGGCAAACGCAGTAGAGGGAAGATACCAGTACGTTGGAGCGATGTTGTCAAGAGGGCTGCAAAGTGTAGTCTCTACGAAGCGGTCCACTTGGCAAAGAACCGGACTGCATGGAGGACAGTTGCATATGGTCACGATCCTCAGCCATAAGGGAACGACTAAGAAGACGTTACGACTTACAAGCGTGTTGAAAAAAGCATTACAGTTGGGAATCAGTAGACGTGAAATCTAGAGAATATGGAATCTGTAGACATAGGAATCAATCAGTAATATTGAAAATCTGTAGACATGGGCAACCGTAATGGGAATATTAAAGTATTGGGATTCTGTAGATTTGTAAATCTGTAGTATTGGGAATGTGTAGACTTGGAATTCTGTGAAATAAATCTGTACAATTGGAAAGAATTCTGCCCAAGTAGTGTATTTTTTTCGTAGATGCGTATCAATATCTGAAAATCTGCAATCCAGAAATGCTGCGCATACAATCTTTTGGGTCAGAGGGAACCGCTTGTCGATATTCGCAAGCATAGTGTTGTTTAATGTCAATATGATCAGCGTGACGCGTAATTTAAATGATTTTATTCCGTAAAATTTTTGTCGCGGCGTGGGTTTTTGAAAACCTCGGCGGCGGCGGCGGCGTGGGTCCCGCGGCGCGGCGCCGCCGCGCCGGCGTGGCGCACACCTCTACATTGTAGTCGTTCTTACATACACGAATTTAGCGTCAATTTAAGATCCTAGATGGACCTACCTAGTGAAAATAGAATATTTAGATTCCACGTGCGTGAATTAGTCAAAAACTAGTATGATAAAAATTGCTGAAAATTGTGTCGCCATCTTGAATATTCAAATGAACCCTAAATTCGGGTTCCACGTATGTGAATTAGTCGAAAACGAGTATAATAATGAAAATTGCGTAGGTACAAAATTCAATTACATGCAAAAAAAGACGCCGCCGTCTTGGATCTTAGAATGGATTCTAAATTCGGGTTCCACGTATGTGTATTAGTCGAAAACGAGTACAATGACAAAAATTACAAAAAAAAGAAAAAAATTGAGCCGCCATCTTGGATCTTAAAATGGACCCTAAATTCGGGTTCCACGTATGTGTATTAGTCGAAAACGAGTACAATGACAAAAATGACAAAAAAAAGAAAAAAATTGAGCCGCCATCTTGGATCTTAAAATGAACCCTAAATTCGGGTTCCACCTATGTGTATTAGTCGAAAACGAGTACATTGACAAAATAAGAAAAAAATTGTGCCGCCATCTTGGATCTTAAAATGGACCCTAAATTCGGATTCCACGTATATGAATTAGTCGTAAACGAGTACAATGACAAAAATGACAAAAAAAATAAAAAAATTGTGCCGCCATCTTGGATCTTAAAATGGATCCTAAATTCGGGTTCCACGTATGTGTATTAGTCGAAAACGAGTACAATGACAAAAATGACAAAAAAAAGAAAAAAATTGTGCCGCCATCTTGGATTTTAAAATGGACCCTAAATTCGGATTCCACGTATGTGAATTAGTCGAAATCGAGTATAATGACAAAAATTGCAAAAATGTGCCGCCATCTTGGATCTAATGGACCCTACAATCGGATTCCAACTGTACATACCTGTATGCAAATCAGTAGAAACCTTTGAAGCCGTATTTAATTATATATTTGAGAAAATAATATTAAAAATTCGCACGTCCTAACATTAAAGTAATTAAAAAGTAATCTAGAAGTATGGTCAACGATTCCAGTAATTTTGAATCGACATGTTGATTCCAAAGTATTAGTAATGCTAATATGCTATAGATTATTACTGACTCCTTCATACGTCATTGTAATATTCCGTTTCACGACATTACATTACAAGTAATATGCTACCCATAAGTACATTACAAAGTAAAATGAAGTAATATTGTAATCGGGAATTGATTACGAAATGCCCAACTCTGCATATACCACAGAAAAAATACCTAAGCTTACCAAAGCCATAGGTGGAATTTGAACCCGACGTCCTCAGCTTTAGTAGCTGATGCTTAACCTCCTAAGGCCCGGGCCTTTTAAATATTTTTAGTCAGAAAGACCGAGGTGGCGTTTTAAAGAACAAAAAATGGCGACCATTGTTAAGTCCTGGCGTCATGGAATTAATGTTTACATTGTGATTGAACGACCTTTAAAATTTTATTACCCAGGACTTAATGATGAACGCCATTTTGTTCTTTTAGAAGGCACTTGGGACTTAGGAGGATAAACCACTGGAGTGGCCGAGTGATGGTTTAGGCAAAAGCCGCAAAACTGAGGACAACTCTCCAAATTCCACCGTTGGTAAACTTCGACATTGTTTATTTATTTAGTACCTATATGTCATCTAATATTTAAATTAGTAAATGTAATATTTTTTTTAAGATCTACTATTTTCTTGTAATTGTAATTCTTCAATTTACAGTTGTAATTGTAATTCTTGAAATAAAGTACTGATTACCGTTTAAGATAATACAATAAATGCCTTAATGTTTTACTTATGTGCATTTTTATTTTTATAATGAATGCAATTTAATTTTGTAAAATAAGCTTCCTTAAACCTGATAGCTGCTGGTAAGTCACATTAATAATTATACAAATGTAATGCATAATTCCATTCATTTGGCTTTTCACGGAAACTACTTCACCATTGCACTGAAGCGAATTGTGGAGAAGATAGAATCGGGTTTTTTCTTCAATATACGAAAATAAGAGATTGTGCATTACATCTATACACTTATTAATCTCATTAAACAATTTTTCAGGTATATTTAACTTCTAGCGGGCCAGCAAGGCGGTGGCAACTAACAGGTTACTGATTGTCTCCTGTTCGTTGCCGCCGCGATTTGGGCTCTACTTTTCACTTACGATCAGGTGGAGTGGAGCCACTTTGTTGTGCCAACATAAATAAAATAAAATAATTCTTAATAATCTCCAAAAAGAAAAAATAAATAATTTTAGAATATTTACCTCTGTAAATGTCAAATTAGTAGGTATGGACTCGCAAATGTGCGTCGTTGGCACTGCAATAGTTGGTGGACTCTTGTGCGTTTGGCGCACACAGCAGTGGGAAAGTTGAATGTCTACGAAAAGCTGGTGATAGTGAATACTTAGGGCCTATATTCAACAGTATCGTGTTCTGATCAGAAAAATGTTTTTTTTTATTATAGTGGACTAGTGGCTTGCCTTACAACCAGTTGGTCAAACAGGCATACTATCGAACCAAGCCATTTTGTTCTAACACAGATTTTTTTTTTTCTTACTATTTCCTAATCAGAATACGATGCTGTACAGTCACCATCTGATATAGCGGAGCGGCCAGGGTGCTCATAAATGTCTGAGCAGGCCGCTATTATCATAGCGTTCGTGTGCATGCTCAGATATTTTTGAGTGCCGTGGTCGTTCAGATATATCTGATGATGACTAACAAATTGATTGATCTGTACTGAAAATCCCATTTTTAGTACAGATCTTTGCCGCACTAGTGCGAGAAATGGCTCATTTCTTGTCAGGTCGAAACTTCAGAGGGCCATCTGTACTGAAAAAACGTCGTATGATACACGTGCGAAAAGGAAATTCCTAGCTCGTGTCGATTTAAAACACTCATTTTATCTTCTTCCTATTAAATCTGTCTTTTGCATTGCATTGAGACGACTATCGACTCGAAAAGACAAGGATAGTCTTATAAAATCTATCCCTCTCTATCTTTTTTACCATCTAGTACTTTGACAAGTGTAATTTTTCAAAAGAGGTAGTGATAAATTACAAACTCGGCCGCTTTCATTAAAAAAAATCACCAAGGTTCAATGACCCCGCTCGGTAAAATGAGGTAGTGTGCGTGAAGTGCGTGTGTGTGCGAAATGGGGAAATTTGACAGAATCTGAAAAATTTCCCACATCTATCCGACCCTTAAGTACGAATGCGCCGGTGACAGACGCTTGTTTAACTCCCTACTCCGACTCACCTCCAGCAGGTACGTAGTTCCCTTTAGTCCGCTTCTCGAGCCTAGCTTCGATGATATCCTGCACGTTAGCAGCTGTAGTCTGGGCAGACATGTTTATGACTTGTTGACTGTATCTGAATGGAAATAATAATAACATGATTGTACCTGTAAGCAGATTATCAGTGATAATTTATCACATACTTATAAGAAAACAATTTACTCGGTCTTACACGGTAGGATCTAAACTGGCCAAAGTCCCTTGGATGAGGAAGGTCTTGCCGGTCCCAGTAGGTCCACCAATGAGAACCCCGTAGCCAGCCTTGAGCATTTCCAGGGACACTAGCTGCACGCGGATGAACTCCACCGTCGGAACCAGGATAGTGTGGAAGCCAAGGCTGAAGTAACATAAGTAACGTCAAGTTTGAAGGTCAAAACTAACGACTGGAACTAAAATCATCGATCCTTTTATTCTAACAGTGAAAACCAGAGAATAATCCTATCAATAGGTATAGATACCACGAGAGTTGAGGTCACGCACACATCAACATGTCATCTAAACAAACGGGGAATTTGAAATTTGTGTTCTTTTTTCGTACTGACAGCAAATCCAATTGCAACTGTAAGATTGCCCAAAAAGTTTGTTCAAGGGATTGACTTCAATATTTAACGTAAGTCATTCACTACATTTTTTGCAATTAGTACTTCATTTGGACGTGTGTGTAATCATTCACCCCAACTCTGGAGAAATTACCTATACATACCCGTAGCTGTCATTGTAACAGAAGTGACAGATGATTGTAATTTATTAGATTAGGCACTAAGGTGTCCAGCAATTGTACGGTATACTCTTGGGTCGACTCATTCGTTTTACGTCACGTTCCTAAATTTGTTCGATTCTGCTTTCGTCATCCATTCTTCTTTCGTCAAGTTAGTCTGCAGTCATTGTCGTCTTTGACCATAATAAGTTGTTGACCTTTTTCTTATTTCGACTCAATCGTTTTTTGTCATTTCGTATTTGGTCATATTCTAAGTTGGTACCGACTTAAAACTATGAAAATATAGATTTAACAGCGAACATGCCGAAAGAAAATTATGACGAGTTAAGATCGAGACGGATTAAGATAAAGACAAACAACAAATTTGACCGAAGATGAGAAAGACTATCGACGATCGTGACGAATAAAGAATGGGTGACGAAAGCAGAATCGGACAAATTTAAGAACGTGACGAAAAACGAACGAGACGACCCAAGAGTATACCAATTGTACATTTCCCTTTTAATTATAACTACATTCCAGTAATGATATAAAAAAGCTTACGCAGGGTTGTATCTCCAGTTATCCGGAAGTCTGTCCTCCCATGGCTTAAACTGACGTAGTCGCTCGTCTACATAGTAGTCGTAGACGGTATCTTTCAGTGGAAATATGCCTTCGTGCTCGCGAACCCAGTTGTCTAGCTTGCGCCGCGGCTCTTCTTCCAGGGTGGCGCATATAGACCAAATTAATCTACGGATTGAAAACAGTAACAGCCCATGAATAATTGAGATAACAGGGCGACTCTTTGTTTTCGGTCTATTACCTCTTCGTAAACTTAATATATCACAGTCGAAGGCCTATACCCTAAAATGCGTGATTTTTTTGTGGACTTGGGCAAGTCTGGTCCTCAGGTACAAAACTTAGTTGTACAGTGTGCATATACGAGTACGAATATGTGTTTCTACTCTCTCAAGTAGGTATTCTCTTTTTTTTTTACTCTTATCATGGCAACAGTGACAGGCAGCAAGGCACCTTTCTACCGATCCTTTAGTAATAGTATCCTCTATCTTACTTCATAAGTTAAGGAACAATATAAGGTCCTAATTTATTCGTTGCAGATATTTTATCACATGATACTTTACATTAAAATAATTAACTATAAATATGACACCCTCTTTTTTTTCTTTTTTTGATTTTGACAGCCTCTGTAGCCTAGTTGGTAGTGACCCTGCCTACGAAGCTGGAGGTTCCGGGTTCGAATCCCGGCGAGGGCATTCTTTGTGTATTTATTTATCACAAATGTTTGTTCCTTGGTCATGGCTGTGTATGTATCTAAGTATCTATACGTATCTATCTATTATATATATCGTCGCCTGGTACCCACAACACAAGCCTTAATTGAGCTTACCGTGGGACTAGGTTGATTTGTGTAAGATGTCCCAAGATATTTATTTTATTTATTTATTTATTTAAATATAAATTAAGAAATCTTTTCACGTAACTTTTTTGATTGCATTTTCCTAACAAAAAAATAATTATAATTTCGTCTAAAAAAATCATCATGTGCATTATCACATGTCACAATAACACTGTCTGTCATGTCATGAAACGACACAATCCAACGGAAAATAACATGACATTGACAATCAAGTATTTAATTTATCGACGTGAAGTGGCCAGTTCCAGTTAAATGGTACGTAAAAGAGGTACTAGAATCTGTTCAATGAGTTTTTTTAATTTGATTATCACTTAAACAGGGTGTTTTTACGCAGCAATTTTGTTTTTCCGTTTTCTCCAAAAAAACCGCGTAAATGCGATAATGTTTCACGGTTTAATATACTCCAGAGACCGAGTACCTACTATCAGCTGTAACAATATCTGCATCTAATAAATTAGGACCTTAGGTACAGACAGACGACACGCAGCGCGCTTTTTGTATTATGTTTTGCGCTTCACGGAGCAATAAATCTTCAACCAGAAGGTATAGACACAGACTCTTTAATTTCCCTACAAAGTTACTCTGGGATCAATACATTAACACAACATATTAAAAAAGCCGCTTATTAACCAATTACAATTTTATAGTCGAAGCAAACATAAACCCTAGTCTCTTACGCAAAAAGGAACCGCATCTTAGTGAAGCCTTCATTGCCCTCCTCGTCGGCCTGTGGCTGACCAGGCGGCGGCAGCAGCCCCAGCAAGCGACACATTGAGCGAACTCCCGTCAGTTCCTGACCGCGTACACTCTGTCCTTCCGTTAGGTGCAACCGCTTCAACTCAAGTATTGGCGTTAAGATGTTCAGGAAATCTAGGCGGAGCTGATATAGACAAATTAAGGACGGATTAGACGGAGTTCGTTGTCTTGCGGCAGACCACACGCGTTACATTAAAATTATAGTAGCTAACCTTTTATTCGATTTTATTTACCTCATTTTGTCAGATGGATAATCCTATGCTCATAAGGTAAGTTGGGGTAAGATGAAACGATTTTCTGAATGGGGTAAGACAAAATGCTACCAGCAGACGCTGTGCCAGAAGGACGACTTTTTACTTACCCCAACTTACCTTACCTAAATTAATAATCAAATGTTTGGTTTGTACTTACAAATTCCTTGTACTCAGGGTCACTGATGGTATCAAGCCAAGAGTTGACGAAGGGCCACCATCCCCAGTCCTTGTAGTCGTTATAGACCATTCCGTTGCGCGACACCGTCGCCGGCGACGCTACCGCAAGGTCCAGAGTTTCGATTAATATAGTCACCTGGAACGATCCCAGACAGTGGTTTAGTTAAATTCGTCATAATCTTGTTTTTGTCACCATTAAAACTCTCGCAAAAAATGTTGGCCAGCCTGTCGATAGCGGGTGAAATAACTGGCCTCTTGGGGGTGTAATGGGTAATAATACTTTTCTACTTGTCTTACTTGAGCAGGCATGGAGATCCGTTCGCTGTTAACAAGTGTGAGTAGCTTATTATCGTCCATGACAGAGTTGAGGTTCTCGATCCAGATGGCATCCACCGGCCCATCGAATATGATCCACTTCAAGTCGGGCGATTCGTCTGTTAATACATGTTTAAGCTTAGTTTATTTATAGTTTTAAGTTTTGTACCAAAACAAATACCCTTCTCCTCCCATAGCTTGAACACCATCAGTCGTCACTCATGTAAGCGTGCAAAAATATACTCGTAAGATATGTCTATGATTTGGTAGGTAAGTCCACTTAAACTTACGATCTAAATACAGTTTATTGATTGTTACGTCCCTACATTGCGCTTATGAAAGTTATAAACGTTAACATTCTATATTGGTTATTTTAAAACCAAATTAATCCAAAACAGAAAAAAATGGAAAATAGTGCTTTAAAAATAGGAAGCTAAAGCGTACCTATTTTTTAAACAAGCTAACAATTGCTGCTATGTTGCTAGAGGTTTCTAGGTGTCAAAATTAAGAGAAAAAAAAACTTGTGCATGTGTTTCCCCAATCGCTGAAGCTAAGGCACCCCAGCTAAGTTAATATTCTGTCGTCTGATATCCACACAGGTCATGATTGGTAGGTATACCTTGACAAACGGTGCGCATAATACTGCTCAGCACGCCATCCTTCCATTCGCCGGTGGCCAAATTGTACTCGCCGTACAGCTCACCGAGCGTCAGGGCTTTCGGGTTCATGGGTTGCACCTGAAACAAAACAAACAGTGGAATTGGAATTCCCTGCTGGTGTCTATGTTTCCGAGATCATGTAGCCCGTCAATTTTCTTCCATCAATTTACAGATCATGCAAGTGTCTAACTCAAATGGCCAAAACGGAAGACCAGCGCTGACTCTGCTGGCAAATTGCTGAGTTTTGGCCATTTCGAGACAAAAATTCGTGTTTATTGTTTTGTTTCTACTGTGTCTCTAATAAACGTTTTTTCTTTCTTTCTTTCCGTCAACCTACAAGTCAAGTCCCAGGCGAACTCAGTCCATCGTAGGCCGCGTCTCTGTCCTCGGCTAGTCTGTAGCCATGAGTAAGCCCATTTCAAATTTAAAAAAAGTTGAAATACAAGCTCGGGTGTTTGAGAATTGCATCATTTGCAACGTGTCGAAGAATCGGTCTGCTAGCTGTCAATTTACCTATCTATTCAAAATGCCAATCGTACCTAGGTACGCCAAACAAAAAATCACAAAATATATATGCTCGAAGGATTATAAGCTTCGTGATAATTTTTCTAACATTAGATACGTACCTTACCTATATGTATATTGTACATGGCGAATCGATGAGATCATTCTAAAAACTCTCATTTAAAGTTTACCTGCACATATTCGAAGCCCGGCACTCGCTCGCGCTTGCACCGCGAAATAGTAGCCGCCAGTATCTTCCATGATGTTGTCTTAGCGGTGTTAGTGTCACCTAACAGGATGCTAGAGTGACGGGAGTTCTGCAAGAGAGTTCTCCAATCAATAGCCTCGTAAGACCCAATGTGCGTTACAATTTACACTCCAATTCAATGAAATTTAAACAATTCATAAACTTAATAAAGTCGCATTTCCATCGTTTTCTTGATTTCACAAACAAACGAAGTTCACCACTATTCCTTACAAAGCAGGGTTCAAAATAAGATTTAAAGAAAATAGTATGGTAGGCCTTACAAGGATAGAATACCTTCTAATCATAACAAATATCAGCTTAGACCACCATAACACGTTGAACCAGTCCCACAGGGAGATCAATGTCGCTGGTTGTGGGGTATAGGTACCTTAAGACAACCACAACTCAGGAAGACTCAAATATAAAAAAATGGCCAAGAGGGCTCTGGGGCTGCTCATGGGTCAAAAGTGGTAGAGCTCCATAGTTGCCTATTCAAAAACTGCTGGGCCGATTATGTTCGAAACAGTTTTATTTTAAAGTATTCTATAAATCCACTATTCATTGTGTCCCACCTTTGTTTCAAACGTCTGTATGACCTTATGCATGGCTGCCTTTGTCGGCTGGAGATTCACGAGCCGCATCTCCGCAGCGATAGCAGTTTCCAGCATTTCGTAGTCCAGTGTGGGCACTACCACATCAGGGAAGATATCCTGCATGATGCCGTCGAAGAGTGGAACGTCCTTAGCAGTCAGACGGGCCACGTTCATATCGCGCATAGCCAGGATTACCATCTGCGCAATAACATCGAGGTCATCAACTATTTATGTAAAATGACAAATTGATAACTATCGTAGCTATTACAGGGTGCTTAGCCAAGTTGCCATTCACTAAAGCTTAGTGGCGTATCGTAGTTTTCTCTCTCTGTCACTCTTTCACATAAGCGCGACAAAGACAGCTGCCTTTCGTTCACGATTGACGAAACTTGTCTAAGCACCCTGAAGTGGTAACTGGTAGACTGATATGGTGATATGTCACGGAAGGTTTTTGTCGAAGGCCAGTCCAGATGGTGGGTTTGCTAGGGAACTGAGAGAACTCGTTAATTGTTAAGTCTATATTGACAAAGAATAGGCTTTAAAAATCCAATAAGTATAAAGATTATAATACGTACCTGGAATGTTACTTTAACATTGACACTTGTTTGTTTACATTTTTGATTTCGAATTCGATTTACGAGTTAACACGTTCGACGCCGGTGACACACATATGTGACCGAAAAAACTGTACTCCTATGCCAGTGACACACATACGTGATCAAAGTAATCTTATTCTTATGCCCTAGCATTAATCAAGTTCTCACTCCTATGCCAGTGGCATCGAAATACGAACGTTTTTGACACAGTGCTGTGTCACCGGCATAGGAGTACAATCTTTTCGGTCACACATGCGTGTCACTGGCATAGGATTTCTATCAGATAATTTCGATCGGCATAGTATAAGCACTTAGTGAAACAGTACCGGAGGCGAACGTGTTAAAATTGGTAGGCTTTGGGTATAAATGCTTTAAAAAAACTTGTGCGTCACTGTAACGTATCGACATCAATTGAAGATAATTCTTTGCTTTCATTCTTTTTGTAGGCGTTCGATTTAAAATATCATGACGTCGCCGCGTACCACGTGACCTACAATTGTACGTCAGTGTTTTCATTCAGGATACTATGGAATTAAACAGAGCGGGTAGAATTTCAACCAATCAGATTCGAGCTAGTTTGTTGTTAGCCAATGGTAAAAGATGTTCAGTATGAGGTGATTCAAAGACGTCGAATGAACGAACAATTGAGGGATTGAGAATGAGAGTTGAGAGAATCTGACTTAAGGGAGTGTAAGAGGTATTCGAGGCTTTTCGTCGGCAGAGCGTCGAGTCGTAAGGAAGTCAGTGAGTTTAGTTTGTAAGGCATATCGTGTTTAGAATTGTTCACAGATATAGCAGGCAGGCTTTACGGCAGCGGAGGCATAGGGCGAGTAACACCATTCCTGGGCGTGATTCGAAGATAGAAATGCGGTACCACCCGGCATTTGGGCGCACAAAGGATGCACCACATGGATATGGTACGTCGCCTCTGGCATTCTTTATATTATAGGCATTGCTTTGTGATTTGTAGAATAATAGGTGCATCGAATCATACGGGATTCCAGCGATATGTTATAAAGTGGGTAGATTCAGATTCTGTTGAAAATTAAATGGATACGTTGTTCTTTGGAGATGAGCGTGCCGAATATCTAGTTTCAATTATGTGTGTTCAATTGTGTTTTAATTGTGCTTATTCATAGTTTAAATATTGATTAGTTATTATTCCGATATACTTTCGACAATGCTCTATAGAATTACTAAGTGGTAACGAATTGTACTGGTCGATTAGTGATGACTATAAGAATACGGCAAACCGACACAAGGGCGAACGTAAGTTATTAATATTCATTTAATAAGGATTGAATTAGTTTTAGCTTGTGGTTGGGGTCCAGCTTGTGTGAGGGTATCTGGATACAGGGCCCGTGTCCGGATGGTTTTCATACAAATTGAATCTTAAATTGCAATCTATGACTAGAACATAATAATAAATCATTGCTTGTGGTCGTTGTGTGTACGGTTGATTTAATTTAACTAATTTACTTTTATAATATTCATCGTAACGGCAATACGAACATAATCGAGTAACATTTTAATAATGTAACATGTTATCTAAATAATTCTGTATTAATTATTCGGTTGCCGTATTCTTTAGTCGATAGTAGTAATCAGTGGAACGCGCAGCATTATGACTCGTGTAGGTTGTATAGATACGCCACGTGTTAACACGTTCAATACGGTAGGGGGTATTTCGACTTCGTACTAGATATGGTTAGTTACAAGTTAAGCCAATTGCATTAGTGTTAAAATGTGATGCTCAAAAGTTAATAATTTAATAAACTGTTTTATAACGGCGTTTTATAAATACTTTGATTTGCTAATAATTGATAGTGTTTGCCTTAATTTGGTTTGATTTCAGTGCTATTTCATTTAGTTATAACACCTTAAACATTAATAACATTTTTGTGTTTATGGTATTATTTTAGCACACTGTTATATTTAATGCATTCAATGCGGTAGGGGGTCTTTCGACCTCCTACAAAATATGATTAATTATGATTTAAGCTAATTGCTGCAGCGGAGGTGTGAAAATATGATACTTACCCAAGTTAATAATTTAATAAACTGTTTTACAACTGCGTTTTAGAAATACTTGGATTCATTTAGTTATTAGATAAAGTTTATTATAGTTTATTAGTTTTAAACTAAAATTAAATAAAACTATTTAAATTTAGTTTGAATTCAGCTCATTCTACTTAGTTATAACACCATAAACATTAACATCATCCTTTGAGTTATAGCATTATTTTAGTAGACTGTTATATCTAACGCGTTCACTGCGGTTGGGGGTCTTTCGACCCCTTACAAAGTATGGTTAGTGATGAGCCAAGCTAGTTGCCGCAGAGAAGGTGTTAAGATAATTATTTTCCATATTAAATGACAGCCCATTATATTATAGTGTACAAATGTTGGTAAATAATTAAATAAAATATTTCTCATTTCCGGTCCATGTCCATCGGCGAGAGGCATAATTATATCATCCACGGGATCAAGGGTGTGGAGATATCAGCAGTTTATATCAGCATCAAATACTCCATCGGTCGCAAGTGACGCTCAAAGGCGCCTGCCATTTTGTCTTGACTGGACTCCGTTGAACTGGTGTGTTGCTTCTGGTTTATTTAATAGATAGGATTATCTACCCTTCAAATTAATTAATTGTGTGCCATATTGAAAAATATTTCTAAACTTAAATATATTATATTAATGCTGTGGAGAGCGGGCTAGGATCTGGTTTAATTGAATCCCACTATTTAATGAGTTAATTGATTTTTTATTTAGATTTATAATTTATTATTCATCGATTAAACAGAAAATTTCATGAACAACAATTGCTTGATTAGTCTTGGTATTTGAATTACTCTTTTAGAATTTTTCTATTCTTTCGTGCAATCATAATCTGCGATGACTCCGTTGAACTGGTGTGTTGCTTCTGGTTTATTTAATAGATAGGATTATCTACCCTTCAAATTAATTAATTGTGTGCCATATTGAAAAATATTTCTAAACTTAAATATATTTTATTAATGTTGTGGAGAGCGAGCTAGGATCTGGTTTAATTGAATCCTACTATTTAATGGTCTAATTGATTCTTTATTTAGTGTTATAATTTATTATTCATCGATTAAACAGAACATTAATGGGGAATAATTGCTTGATTTGATTTTGGTATTTGAATTGCTCTTTGATTATTTTCCTATTATTCCGTTCAATTATAATCCGTGGTCAAAATTATTAACTTCTTATTAATACCTGTTATAAACATGATATTTTCTACTTTCCGGTGTTTCGTGTGTACGAGAGAGAGGGCGCCATGTACAGACGGCATCACGACACCGCTACACGCGTGCTTCGTGTTGGGTCGACACTGCTCAGCTACTCTATACATTACGGCGCCATATACAGCTACTGCATCTTTGCGCTACTGCTCACGTGAGCTCTACGTGTTGCGTCGCCACCGTTATTCCTACATTATAATCGTCCATTTAAGCGGATATCGGTTTCATTTAGAATTAAGGGTATTTTAGATTTAACATCTACCTACGACATAACTAAGATATTCTAATATAATACATAATTATTGCTGTTTACATCGTCTTGATTGGCAATGCACTGCTATTCAATATCTTTATGCTTAATGTGATAAATAATGGCTGTGAGCAGTTCCTCCAATTACTTGACTTATTTGGATGCGACTCTTTGTTAACTAATCGCGCAGTAAAGTCAAGTAATTCATTATAAATCGGTGGTCCATCAATAGTATATTAGAAACTATGATTGCGTGATTCATTACGATGATTACAAACGGTATAACGTAACGTGTGCGTTATGGAGTTGAGACTCTTATAAAGTGATCCAGATTTAATATTGGCAACAAATTGATTGTGGTTCAAGAAACTTATTCTGAAACGTTTAAGTCTATAGTACCCTGCTGTCAATTAAAGCTATCTACATCAGATAACGGTACACATAAATTCACAGAAATTATTAAAATGCTAAATTGATTATTCTGCATTGGAATTGACCGCATTTAACACTAACGTTGTAGTTAATAGGATCCGCAATACATTCCTTTGATAATGTGATGCAGTACAGTTACTGTTGATTGTTGAAGGTATGGTCGTGGCGGTTTATAGTGTGTTCTTATGAGTCATCTAGTTTGTTAGGCGACCACGAGTTTCATGGTAGAACTGCGGTCTTTATTCGAGGTTCGCGCGAGATCCTTGAAAAGGGTGATTCGCACAACTTTAACTCGCGAAGTAGAATGCTTGCCCGGATCTATTCGGACAAGACATCTAATTAGCATCCGATCAGAAATCTGTATCTTTGTTTGCTAACATTTGTAGTTAAAGACCCCAATTATATATTTATAACCAAACTTTTATACCATATGGGCGAGACTATAAAGTGTGAAGCTTAACGATTTTACAGACTATTGACTAGGTTGTCTCATGCCTTCGGGCTGGGCTTGCTACCATGGAGCTTGAATAATACTGAGCATTGATGTGCAATTCTCAGTAGTATGGTCATACTTGGTCCGTTCTTGCGTAATACGGTTCCTGAATAGAAAGTCGTCGATGGGGTCGGGCATTACATTCCTTTGATAATGTGATTCAGGCTACTGATGATTGTTGAAGGTGTGATTATGCCCGGTTTATGGGGGTATTCTTACATGTCATCTAATTTGATAGGAGACTACGAGTTTCATGGTAGGACTGCGGTCTTTATTCGAGGTTTGCGCGAGATCCTTGAAAAGGGTGATTCGCACATTCTACACCGCGAAGTAGAATGCTTGCCCGGATCTATTCGGACAAGACATCTAACTAGCATCCGATCAGAAATCTGTATCTTTGTTTGCTAACATTTGTAGTTAAAGACCCCAATTATATATTTACAACCAAATTTTTATACTATATGGGCGAGATTGCAAGTGCGAAGCTTAACGATATTACAGACTATTGACTAAGTTGTCTCATGCCTTCGGGCTGGGCTTGCTACCATGGAGCTTGAATAATACTGTGCATTGATGTGCAATTCACAGTACTGTGGTCGAATGGGGTTCTGTTATAGGTAATGCGGATTCTGAATAAGACAGCTTGTCTCATAACATTATGGGAATCTTTAAATCATACGACATACATACTAGAATATTATATCACGTTAATTATAATTGTAAAACATACCACCTACAAATATATTATATACATACATATGAATATTTTGAGAGGGATATTGTCACATTCTTATTCTTAGTCTCGGAATTTGTATCTTCGGATCTATTCCTAGCGTTTGGATGTTCTTGGTATACTGACATACCTGAGGGTTTTGCATCGGCTTGCAGCTCTAAATACCCAATATGGTTTATATAGAATCGGTCCACGCTGAGGCTCTCGTCCAGACATTGCCCTTGATATGTATGGGTTTATTAACACTGTATAAAACATAAGCGTCATCTATTTAATAAGTTAGTTTTAGCGGTTTAATAGTATATATATTCAAATGTGATATCACGTTTATTATAATTGTAAACCATACTACCTACAAATATATTATATACATACATATGAACATCTTGAGAGGGATATTGTCACATTCTTATTCTTAGTCTCTGAATTTGTATCTTCGGATCTATTCCTAGCGTTCGGATATTCTTAGTGTACTGACATACCTGAGGGTTTTGCATCGGTTTGCAGCTCTAAATACCCGATATGGTTTATATAGAATCTGTCCACGCTGAGGCTATCGTTCAGACATTGCCCTTAAGATGTATGTGTTTATAATAACGGTTTAGTATTAAGATTGTGTAGAATATTCAAATGGCTTTGATAATATTGTGTTTGTTGGAATATATTTCGGACATGGATTTTGTAACCTTTCTCATACCTCAGAGGATTTGGGTTATTACTTATCATAATGTTGTCCAATTTACCACTAGATGATCATGCTATTATCAATATTTTATTATATTAATTTCTATTTTTGTGTGTGTGTGCAGGTTAACCTTTGGCGTCAGGTTTTTGTACCGTCATGTTTTCCTGACTTAGGTATTTGGCCCTAGCAATCATGACGGTGTATCTCATGAAGTCCTAACCAGACCAAATGAGATACAGAGCTTGTAGAGTCCTTAGATTTAATTGTAAAACTAATAAGAAATTTTAATTGAATAAATATTTTCTTTTTTCTCTCTATACCTTGTTTATTTTATACTTTTCCCTAAACTTTAGATTTCCCTATTACAGAGCTTTATTGGAGCTTCATAGGTTTCACATTTTCAGTAATGAAGCTTCTAGACCATGTAGGATGTTACACGTACCTCTGTTTCAGACAAATTTGGTTGGGCACGTTTCAGTTCCCCGGCGTAACGCAGCATCGCGATCATGGACCGCAGTCCAAAATCGTAGTGGTTCTGCTTAGAGAGTTGCAGCGCAGACATCTGGTACAGTGTGAATACCTGACGAGTCACAACCACCCGGAGATAAGGCGATAGTTTCACATAGCAAATCTTGCAAAAGTAAGTAACTGACAGGCCGGTACGCTGAGCCATAAAAAAATACCTTTCTTTCGCATTGTATCTCACGCTGCTACGTAAACGCAAAGGTAACTGGTGCTCGTGCAAGAGGTAGGTATCTAGTATACAAATAAAAAAAGAAACAAAATCGTATTTGTAGGTACCCACATGGCGATGTACCTACCGTTACTAAATCGGTATCACAAGCTTTGGAGTCTCCACTAATGTAAAAACAAAAAAAAATGTTAACAAAAACCTCCTGTTCCGGAAGATTCGGATAGGCACGTCTTTTGACTCCAGCGTATCGAAGCAAAGCTACCATTGATCGTAGTCCAAAGTCGTAGTGGTCCTGTTTAGATAGCTGTTGCATGGCCAGCTGGTATAGCGTAAACACCTTTATGAATGAAAAAAACATTTAAAAAATTATAAATGTGTTCAAGTCCTCGCATTGATAATGTACAAATTATTTACACATAAAATATACATGAATTGAAATAAACTGTCTTGTCTTTTATACAAGACTATAAAGTCGGCCCTGGCTTCGCATGGATGCAATGCATTCCAGTTCCACTAAAACCTTCTAAAAATGCTTTGTACAGTTTTAAAGATCTGCGTATACGATGGTAGGTAGATATTAGTAAGATGCGTTTTTTTTGTGTTAGGTAGTGATAATTACTGCGTATTCTTAGATTCAAATGTATATTGATTTAGTTACTTAATGATTTCAAAAGAATATTGAGTTGAATTGCATAGATTAGTTGTAAGTATGCCTCGTGCTCACACAGCATTATTGCGACGAAACTATGCAGGTAAGCAGCACTCTACACTCACTTTCTTAGCATTTATCTTGTACGCGGTGAAGCCGTCTGAGAAAAGAGTGATCTCCGCTATGATGAGACAGTCGGGCACACACATGGCGATGGGGCGGAACATGGACTTCAGGTTATCAGGTAGCTCCGTTCGGCCGGCATAACTAGGTATATGAATAGAAATGTATTAGATTTACATTTTGAATTAACGTCAGCAAGCACAAGCAATGTGTAGACTTCTAGATTTCTAGACCAACTTCGAGTAGTTCGTACAAAACTCGAGCAGCTAAAAACCAGCAGCGTATTGCAATCCTAAAATCGGAATATTAATAAATTTAATGAATTTAAATTATGAGCACAAATCATGAAATAGATGTATTTAAATAGATGCGGCAGGCATACATCCAGATCTGAAGGTAATTTATTTATTTATAAACTCACCCAGGGTTCATAGTGATGAAGATTCCACAGTTGGGATCCAGCTTGATGTCAGCGCCCTCAAAGACGAACCGCCGCTGCTGCAACGACAACGCCAGCAGCACCGCAAGAATCTGCTGCGCCACCACAGACAGCACTTCGATGTTGATGCGGTTGAACTCGTCGAAGCAGCCCCAGCAGCCGCTCTGGGCTATTCCTACATATGGAGAATTGACATTTAAGACGATAGATACTAAAACATGCTTTATCTCCTAAATACCTACAGCTAAGTGTATGAAATTTAAAAATATGATTTTAAACGGAAACGGTTTCCGGTCTCAACAGTCAATATAGTCATGCTTTGTCAGATCTTGTAAAAATAAGGGATACGTTCATTTGATTTTAACACTACTAAGTATATATATATACATATTTGTATATTAAGCGGGATCGCGGGGGCACGTAAAGTAAATTGCGCAGACGTGTTTTTGTGGTAAGGACAGGACACTAAGACGTACAGTATAGTAGACAATGTAGACATGTCATGTACCAGAGTTGGGCTGTTGGTACAATATAGATATTAATAGGTACATATATGTCTACATACCTGAGAAGCACTTGGCCATAGATTTGTAGTCCAACCCGTCAGAACAGTTGGTGACAACTACCCATCGCGCTAAAGCACGTCCTAAATCTTTAACTGTTTCCGTCTTGCCCGTCCCGGCAGGGCCCTGAGGGCTTCCGCCGCGGAAAAGGTTCAGAGCTGTAGTGAGAGTAATGTAACATCTGTGGAATTTACAAATATTATAAAAATAATGCATCTCGATGGACATGCATTTAACTAAGAATGTTGTAGGCACTAAGCACATGTGTAATAAATAATGTACGGGCACCTGTCAGTTAAAGGAGTAATCACAAGACGTCCGGAATTTCCGATGTACTCATAGGTGTATACAGAAGAAGTGTTCGTCTGACGGATATAGCAGTCTTCGCGCTCCCGGTCCCAGTAGAACTTAAGTTGGGAGAACCATTCAAAGGCCGAGACAGCCATACATCCTAAAATTATTAAATAAGTAATCAGTAGATAGGTATTCATAAGTTCATAGGTTTTCTTTCGGGCCAAAATGGGGTCTAAATATATGCCTAGTAGTGGGATTATTAATTATCTGCAAAGGCGTAGGACCTACCCATCTTATACATCTTGTCAACCATATCCCTTGAATGAATTTCAATGACGCACAGTGCGTTTACTTTGGCTCTCAAGAGTTTAGGAATCTCTTTTCGGGACATGCCCTGGAGTGTGGTTAGGATAATATTTTGTTTCTTGCGCAATTTTTTCATGGGTTTTTTTTCCTTCATGAGTTCGCATCGCGCCAGGGTTCGTGTACAGTCTGAGGTCCACATAATCTGATAAAATAATAACTATAAGTCCCTAATAGGAGACGTAGAGCTCGGAATATCAACTCAAACTAGGCAGGTACCAACATAGAGGAAAGCATACTTTTTTACTACGAAAATTGGCTTTAAAACTGGCCTTTTATATTCCTTTGGTAGCCAATATTGGTTAGCTGGCTTACAAATAGGTAATATGGCCTGGTAGCCAGCTATGAAATGGGAATGAATGAATAACTTTCCTATCTCGTAGTCGGATTTGGTGGCTGATTACTGTTTAGTAATATACCTAGTTATAACTTACAAATCAGTAATGGAAAACTCCCATTTTGTAACCAGTTACAACACGGGATTCTATTTCTCGTTTCGAAGCTGATTAGTAAACGTGGTTACAAATCAGCAATGTCCCGATTTAAAGCTAGTTACCACCAAGGTACTGGAATTTAATCCCCATTTCGAAGCTGGTTACGAATCTTTAGCTACCAAACGGTACTAAAGATTTATACTGGTGGTCTGTCTATGAACAGACGTCGTCTTGATTGTATAAAGCTCAACCTAATAGGTATAACAGGTATAACCGACCCTTGCTAACTTATTCATCATAATATATTTAGAGAAGCTAAATAAACTAATAAATTAACTAAAAAAACATCTACGGTTACCGCGATAGATATTTCATACCTTACTACAAGTTATTCCCAGTTGACCGGGATAATCGTTGATCCACTGTTCGCGCTGGTATTTGCATTTACGTAGCGCCGTGCGGGTTAAAATCAAAATCTACAGAATAAATAAAAGTCCACAAGTTAGTAATGAATTAGTTATCTAAAATTCATTAAAAGCTACAGGTGTGTATATTTTACGGATAATATACACGAGAAATACCTACAGATTATTTTCTGTTCTTTTAAGAATTCATTCAAATAAATGGAAACAAAATATCCTACCCTCAAATGGCTCCTCAACCCTTAGGTGCATATAGTATCACACATTTTATTTCTAAAATTATTTAGGTATTTAAAAAATACATGTTAATTAGAACATTTAGAACTCTGTTGGTCAGTTTGATAGTCTCAATACTTATTTCGACATGTGTTGGCATTTTCTAGTGCATTGTTACTCACGTCTCTTAGCACAGTCCTCATAGTATGCTCAAGACCCAGTAGCCATATCTCAGCCGGCCCATCCAACACCAGATTGTACTTCCACTCGACACACTCGCCGTCTTCAGACATCATGGCCTTGGCCACCGGCAGCCCTAGGGCATTCTGGAAACGATACTCAGTTGCACTGTTGTATATACACGAACTCACGACGAATGTCACGATTCTCAGCATTGAGGGAACGACACTGATGATGATGATGATAAGGACGGTTGCAAGCAAGTGTAATAATCTGTCTATAGGTTAGGTACCTACTTAACCTTATCGCAGCCACATCAAAAAGAAATAGCGTGTCACCTACGCCAAGGAACAAATTAGACGTAGGTAAACATTTATCAAGTCACGAAATTGATATCCAAGTCTTAGCATATGGGGAACGAATTCAATGTTTTGACTTCAAATAAAGTCATTAGCGGCGTGACATGAAAAAACCTAAAGTATATTATATCCCTATATAAGGTTTTTTGATATCACGCTAATTGGGTGTCCTTATGCACTTGTGCAACATTGCGTGGGTATTTTCACTTTTAGGGACAATCAGCGTGACATTAACACTTTCATTGCGGACGAGTGCTACGCGCTACGCTCGTAGCCGATCCCGTGATTCTTCCGCTTTGTAGCGAAAATGGACCTCCCACAGAGAACCCCTCGGGAGTTCCCCGCGCTCAAAGTGTTAATAAACCTTAATTGCAGTCAGGTTCGTAACGGCAATTAAGTACGATATCTTTAGAAATTTAAGCGTGATCGACGTTTCTATATTATAATATAGCTTATAGTTTATAAAATTGATACCAAAACTTGAGTTTTTATTGTAATTTAGTTGCTAAACACGTTCAGTGCCGAACAGGCCACATTTATGATCTGTACAAGTAGTATTATTACGATTTAATTGCCACAATGAAGTATTAATTAGCGCTTAATTCGACGGCCCCTACGTAAATCATCGAAAGTTAAAAAAACCTACATACAATTGTATGTACCAACCAGACTAAAATCACATAATCTCTGCTAAAATTAAGGTTTTTAATCTCACGCTAATTGGGTGTCCCTAAAAGTGAAGAAGCTCATACAGTGTAGGTCGGTACTAACGGTCGAGACGCTTTGCCGGTAACAGGCTGTCGCGTTCATTCTGTAGTCGTACCATGAGCTGTCGCTACGTTATTAACGCGGACTTATTTTTTAACCATCCCGCTCGCACTCGCATATTGGTGTGAGCGAGCCGAATAGAAAGTAAATCCGCGTTATATCGTTAATAACAATAATAACGAAGCGGCAGCTCATGATAGGGCTACTATGCTCACTATAGTCACTACTACTAATAGTAGGTAAAAGGTATCTGTGTTGGTAACAAAATAAAAAAAGATACAAAAGGTGTTTCTGAGAAAATAATAATACAATAAATACAACCACTCCATTTTATTGTTAGATCACAGTATCTTTTAATTGTTACACATTAATTATAATTCCACTGCCATAAATTAAAGGAACAAGCAATCCACATCTGACATATTATATCCTTGAGAGTCCTCCTGAGTGTAGCATTTTTTAAATGTTTGTATTCTTTTAATATTCAAGATTATCCATGTTCAAGCACGATTTTATTCTTCATATAGACATGACAAGTAGGGAGAATGGAAATTAGAGAAAATTTGGATAAATAGTATGTTCACATGATACACAAATAAATAATTTACTGAATATAAATTGCAACTATACCCATCATAATTTATCATTCATATCATTGCATAAAAAAATATGATTGAACAGTAGCAATCATTTTTTTCTATAATTCTACTAATTCATCCAAATCTCTGTCCAATCTCTTTCTTCTGTTGGCCAAAACTTTAGAATACAAGGTGTCTGTCAATGTCACCAGCACCTTCATTACGGCCTGCCTATTTTCCTGTGAACGGCATGCCAGCACCATGTGCATATACTCATCCAGCAAACCATTTGCTTTGGCATATGGGTGGTTCATCAACAGTATTGTGAAGGCCTGAAACAAAACTTGTTTATCATTTTGTGCTACTTAGTATGAAAGAAATCGAGCACAAGAATGAGCTAATAGTTACTTTATGTAACTTGACGAGTCCAGACTTATGCGAGATGAGGTGCACTTGGCCCAGTTTATACACATGCATATTGTAAATATCTAAAATATCTACATACTTTCCGCCCAGTTTATAAATTAATGTTGCATATTCCTCAAATATGATTGCTGAGGCAAAAGTAGGCTAAGAAACTCAAAAGGAAGGTGCTGTCCTACTGTACTGGTAAAATTTTTAGCAGTAGAGTTATGTGCAGGGATTGGATAAGAGTACTTTTCACCAACTATCGAATGGTTCTTTTTTTCATTGTTCGGTACATAAATTCTTAAATATTGAGCACTGCATAAAGAGTAAAAAACATTTTAAAATATTAAGCTATTTCAAGGTTTTTGTAAAAAACCATATCCAATCCCTGGTAATGCGACAGTATTTGTAACAGAACTTCATGACATAAATGCTATTTAAAACTTAAAAATAAATATACTTTAAATTCCAGGTCACTGGAATTAATCACCTTAATATAAAATCTGAGCCTTTCCAAGTTTATCTGCTTACTATAAATAGATCTTCTATTTTCCTGTATAGGACTCTTCTTAAGAATGTAGAGAAGCTTATCCCAATCATGAGCATAAATAGCAGACCAAACACATTTGAAAAATATATTCTTCATAAACATTGTAGTCCCTGGCTCATATTTGTGGAAATGATTATGAGCATCCTGGAGATGAAGAAGGCTGCGGTGACATGCTTTTGTCTCGTTTTTTTTGGAGTTTTTAACATATTTTTTCACTTTATGCTGGAAAATAGAAAAATACATAATAATTTGAAGAAATTCTTACACAAGTGTTTAAGAAATATGAATGAACCTTTCTTAAACAGACATAGAAATTACATATTTTAGTGTTTGTTTATATTTGATAGGAAATCCTCTGGATATAAGAAATTCCTATCAAAGGATATGATTTGATAGGAATTTCTGTACATTTGTACTCACCACAAGTTTGAAAGGAATAAAATATAACTTGTCGTCGATATCCTGTTCATCCATTGCTGGTTTATTTTATAATGATATAAAATTATACATCACGGTAAAATCAAACACTACAGGAAATTTGCAACAAACAAACGCGATAAAAATAAAAATGTACAACTACAGCATTAAACCACTTCTAAAATTACACTGCAAATACTTGAAATACTGGCATTAACTGGCATTGCCTGCTGAGAGTGCTGAGATGAAAAATGAAGTAACTTGACTACTTGAGTAACTTCAAATGACAGATGGGATGGGATCATGAATGTGATGGGATCAAGCATGGCGCATGGCACGGCAATGGCATGAGGGGTTACCAGTCACAATTTTCAAAGTATACGAAACAAGACACTGAAATTATACAAAAAAAAAAAAGCTTTGTCCTTGGTGTGATAGAGATAGTAGTACGAAATTTATAATATTTTCTTTATGCATTCGATTAAACAAGCAAATTCAGTATACATCGAGCAACCAAATTGTACAAAAATTGCATCCAATTATACAATCTGGCAGCCCAGCATGACGGCATTGACGCAACGACGGGTTGGATTGTTTGTTGGTTGATGGTTGGTTGACTTGGTTGTTGGTTGACAACTTGACAAGTTGACATTGACAAATGTAATGAATGACCGCCTTGCTCGACTTGACTACGGGAACCATACAACGCGCAACCAAACAATGTACGAACCAACAATCGGTGACTACTTTTTTGATCTCTGCTTCTCTGCTGGATCGAGCTTTGATGCCTCGTACAAATCAAGTCACTACGTAACAGTCTAAAATTGATATTCCTTTTAATACCTACCTTGCCTTTTGGGCACAGTATGACCTTTTTAACAATGCACATGGAGTAGGTAGTAGGCACCATTTACGAAATTTGTAAAAATGTAAATTTCATATCTTTTATACTTATACTATATACACATAAGTATGTACCTATATAATATATTGAATATTAAAAGGTTTCTGAAACGGTTACTGATTTTATTTAATTCTTCCATTATTTTTTATTGAACAAATTTTACTGTCCACAAAAACTAAAACTTTAAAAAAAATCAAAGGATATAAATACTTTTTCCACTTCGTAGAGAAGGTAGTTTTTTTGTTAAAAATTATTAATAACTGTTGTCAGTAAATTCAAGCGTTGGAAAATTATTAAGTCCGCTCCCCACTCGAGCCGCGAACGAGAGTGTGAAATTGATTTTGCATATTGTTCACGGCTTTGCGCCTTCGCGTCTCAGCTAGGTGCAGGTATCCGCTTTTTGTCGGTAATTTGGGCCGTGTCAAAGGCGATGCTAATCGCGAAGTTGTGAGACTCCACGTTATGGCATTTATAGTCTCATAATTTTATACTATGGCCATCTGATTAAGACTAATAGGACTACGAATTTACTTAAAACTGAAAAAACATTCAATAGAATAACCACTTAGAGCTTGTGCCACAAAATAAATCCGATTAGCCGACGCTTCGGCGCCGCCATCATGCCATCACAGGCGCGGATCCAGGACTTCGTTGAGGGGGGGGGGCACTGGATCCAGGACTTCGTTGAGAGGGGGGGGCACTGCCCTATGATATGATAGCATTTTATACTTGAAACACCACCTAGCCATACAAAAGTCCAGTGTGAGGGGGGGGCAAGTGCCCCCATTGCCCCCCCCTGGATCCGCGCCTGTGCCATCAACAAGATTGCAAAATCGACGTGAAGGTTGTGAGTGTGGAGACGTATATCGATGTTGTCTCCGCGAAGTCCCGCCGCGATTCGCGCATGTAGTCTGGGGAGCCTTTAAGCCTTAATTACCACTTGCACATGAAATTGTCCTATTAATTAATAGTATTATATTGAGTACCCTTACCTTATCAATTCTAATCTTAACAACGTTGTCAAATAGTTTTTTCAAATGAACTTGTATCAACTGTGGTTTTTTTGAATTCCCAAGTATCTCCAGCAAATCATCATTGGATATGAAATAAAATCTTGGAAATATTTGTCGTTTTGTTTCCAGGTACTTTTCAAGAGACCGTAATATTCCATCTAAATTTTCTATCATACCGTTCAGCTTGTTGTAAACATATGGCGCAGGCTTAAATAGACATGCTTCTACTGCGTTTTTCCCAGCATACATACTAGACAAATAATAAAATTACATTAAATAAAAAAAAGTATTACAGAGGTCTTAAAAATTTAGACCTACACGGTCTTCCGGGAACATCTGTAATCGTATAAGCTCTCTCACATTTGGCACATTGCTAGCACTAACTCCTGACATATATTGGAGCTCCTTTTGTTGATGTACACCCGCCATCCTGACAATCACATTTATTTTTTTTTTAATTTATTAAGTTCTGTCGCTGAGCACTTACTTTTTTGTAATATCTGTCCAATCAGCGGTAAGCTTATCAAAAATTATTACTTCTTTTGGAAGTTGCTTTCTTATGTCTTCACCAGCGAATATAGTCTCGAGATATAGATACCGTCTTTGCACTTGTAAAGATATCTAAGGATGAAAATAAAACGATCATAATATAGGTATATCTTTTCTAACGAACATAGAAATCCTAAAAATGTCTATTGCATTTTGGTACCTCGATGCACTCCGCTACATATCCTAAAGACTTTTCCCAGTAGTCCACTTCTTTTATAAAGGGTTCCACATATTTGGTTGATTTCATTGATGACAACTGGACTTGATGATCTTCCAAGAACTGTTCAAATATATCATAATCATAAAAAAATCATTTATTTCAGATATTGACAGATATACTTAAAGAGCAGTGGTTTTGCATGTTAATGTAAATTTAAAGCAGGTGCTATATTATCAGTATTAGACGACACTGTTAGGGCAAGTAAACATTTTTCAATAGGCACATTTATTTATATATATATATATATATATATATATATATATATATAATATTAAATATGTACAATATATATATATATATATATATATTCTTAATGGTATTTTTGTTTCATTTTAGAAATGCTTTCATAAAGGCAGCTCAAATACGGACATCTGAAGCCATCTGTATTTTTATAGCTAACGAACATAATTATTTGAGTCACCAAACGAGCTCCTGGAGCGCGGAAGTGTGTCTTAGCTTTAGATATTAGCAAAAAGATGTCAAACCTTAATGGTCTATCACAAACATCGAAAATTTGAAACAACTATCCGTTGCTCCAATGACGTCTCCATTTTCGATATTTGTATAAAATCATCAGATGCTTCTACAGTGATCAGACCTGCATAACATCGTCAACGTTTTTGATCCTATAGATCTCATCGCGATGGTGTGCCATCTCGTACGTCGTATTTTTCCAAACTTCTCGAATAGCTTTTAATCCATTTTCGATGTTTAATTCCATAGTAGCTGCTTTAGAAATCTCCGCAATTTCATCAGCATAGGCTTGAAAGTTTAATTTCATTATTATATCCAGTTTGAAATCTTCAGAGTTCTGGTCGAATTCACTGAACAAAAGGGATATTATTATGATGATAAATAAAACAGCCAATGCTATTACTAGTTTTGTCCTATTAATGTACCTAAGGCTAAAAAAACGACTTTAATTGTGGGTACATTAGGTACTCACACTGCCATTAAAGTCTTAATTCTATCCCAATGTCGTTCTCTCATACACGGGTTCTTCAAGTCTCCAATAAGCGGCAAAGTACGTCTAAAGGCATCTACTTTAACTCTGGTTGTATCTATGATGTCCCATCCCTTGTCCTTCAGTTGTCGAGATAGACGGTTGAAATTCCTATAAAACATTAAAAATTATTAATTACAATAAGTAGGTAGATATATTATGTCTTTGAAAGGAACGTAAGGAAAAACAAATATTGTACTATGCCAGTTACCTAAATAGAAACATTACATTCTCTTCCATTTCGTCTGTCTCCATTTCCCAAAAAGTTTGTGTTTTGTATCTCTCCCACGATTCTTCCCATTGATACACCAGGCCCCAGACTTCCTCTAGCTTTTCTAGCTCCTTCTCCATTCTCTGCAGGTCCAAGTTCACTGGAGTTCTGTCCAAATGTGCCATTACATTCATTATATTATAATCAAATTAGCGGCAGTAAGGACTTAGTTAATGTAGAAAAATACGACAGGATCCAAGTGCATACCGTGAATCTTAAAAGACGTATGAGTAAATACTTACAAATTCATTGAAAACAATAACAATACCTAAGAATACTATTGACTATAAACTAAATGTTAAGAAAAAAATAGTAAAAGTATTTTTGATTGGTTCCCGACGCCGCACGCTCGCAGCGTTTCCGCGCTGGATCGCGATGGACAGTCTCTGCTCCAGGAACGAACCGGAGTGAGGACCTTTTATATAGGTATTGAGTAGAATTTTAATGTTTGTAGTGGTGGAAAAGTTACTAGGTAGAGTAGGTAGTAAAGTAATCCAGTCCTAAGGTTTTAAAGTTATCATTTGGAATCGCAGTTTTCATAGCACGATCAGACTAAAGAAATGTATGGAGGGTTTTAATAAACCTGTAATATTGAAAACTCAAATCATCTAACGTACATGAGAAATACCCGGTTTCCAATCATACGAATAAGTATATCCTAAAAACGAAATTTGAAATAAATTGATTTAAAACGAAATATAGTAAAAATGTATGCTTTACGTTAAATTAAATACAGCAAGGCCGTCTCTAATTTCTTGTTCCTGTGCTCTCAGCGCATTTAACTGCTCTCTAAATGCCTTAAGCTGAGACATTGCATCTTTGCCAGTTATATCTGAACTAATAGGTGCTGCTTGATAAAAGTTATCGCAAAAGGTTTTAGCCGCTTCTTTGAATTCCTAGACAACAAAATAATTATAGATATTTAAGAAATAATGAATGCACATTACATATTAAAAAATTAAGTTAGTCGGACAAGATAGCACAAGGACATACCTCAGCTTGCTCCAATAGCCCCGCTTTAAACCTATCTTTGTTCATTTCAAGTCGTTTCTTAGCCTCTTCTAGTAAAGCTAAATAATTTGTCCATATCATGGGGATTTCTTCGTGTCGTGTAACCATATCTGAACTCAATTCCACTTCAAACTTGGCTGCAATGAAAATCAAATAAATATTTTTTTACCTGCCTACAAAGCTAAAGCTCCTGGGTTTCTCAATAAGGGATTTATTTGTTTTTCCCAAAATTATTAGTTCCGTTAGTGAATAATGGTTGTTTTCTGTATATAAAAATATCTATAATTAATAATTATATAAAAAGCTACATTCAAAAGAAAATAACGGCCACCGAGTTTTTTAACTAACTCAGAAAATATTGATGTATTTTTTTTACTATTTAAGTTCATCGCTGTAACAAAAACGGCTAAAAACTCATTTATTTAGATTACGCTTAGTAAACTTAAATCTTACCCAAAGTGTGAACCTTATCTGTGATTGGAGGAAACGTTTTTTCCACGCGGGATAAGTCACCCATTAAACGATCATACGTTGCTATTGAGTTCGCAAGCTCTTGTAAGTCAGCAGGCATCTGACCGAATAATAAGTTAATGTTAGGAGAGTTTGACATCCATTTGGAATAGGCACAGTCAACCAAGTTACTCGCCTTACACAGACATTTCCATACAAATTGTATGTAGAAGTGTAAGGCGAATAAGCAATTTACAGTATATCAAGTAAGATGAATTCTATCCCCTATCATTCGTAGGATGTTTCACACCATAAATGTGGCCCTTTTACGCACAGTATCATAAAAACAGGCAACTCTTGCTTCGGAAAACTATAGGTACTACAGCTTGGCAAAAAAGAGTAGAAATTAAAAAGTAGCTACATCGTAGTGTCGGCCCTTTCAAATCAATATGCGTGAGAAAACGGGACGACACTACGATGTTGCTACTTTTTAATTTCTACTCTTTTTTGCCAGGCTGTATACTAACGCAATGTGGAATCTGTAACTCGCTGCCTCTGGATTTATTTATTGGATCGTGCATTCTTGAGTAAAGTATTGTTGATTTAAAGAAAATAAGGCTACTGTGCTTACAACGAGTTGGCAAGTAAATTTTACGTTAGCTTTTACTTGAAATCAGTGCGAGCGTATCGAGCAAACGCTTACGAAACCTTCCTTACGAACTCATGGTGCGGCTACAGAACCCGAGACAACCATCCGGAACCACAGTTTGTACAGAGCAACAATGCCTGGCTCGACCCATCAATCCGAAACCGAAAAAGTGGGCGCCGATTATCGGGCTGAGCATTGTTTGGTTGCGCACTATTCGGACATCACACTGTACCTGCATAGCTTCTTCACTGCATTTCTCGACGTAGGCGTAAACATCATCGATATCATTTTCAGTAATCTTCCGCAACAAATCACCTAATACGAGCTGCCAGCGCATGCAATGTTGTATTATGGATTTCTTCAGATTGCTCGAATTGAGAGTTATAAAATGAATCTGTTTATAGAAATAGGCATCTATTATTACTTAAGACTATAATGTTATTGTTACATTTGTATACTCTGTCTCATCTCTGTCTAATCAGCTCGTCAGTAGAAGAAGGCGGCAAAAACAAATATTCTATGGACAACCACGTCTATTTTTTTTGGATTTTCCGGATATTCGCCTTTTTCTACTGACGAGCCGAGCTGGGTCGCGTTTTATAAAGCTACAATTTACAATTTCGCTGTTTGCCTCTCTAACGCACGCACATATTGGCTAGAAAGAGAGGCAAACAGCGAAATTGTAAATTGTAACTTTATAAAACGCGACCCTGGTTGGTGGTTGGACAGAGTAGGTGCGGTAGTCCAACAATAAGGAACACAACAAAAATATTTAATTGCATGTTTGAGAAAAGAAATCAATACACGTAAGCATAAATAAATGTAGGTTTTATCAGCGCTTTAATTTTTTCTAGGGATGTACCTGTTTCGACTTTTTTTATATCGATTAGTAAACGACGGCAATTAATATAACTAAAATAAACGACTTAGAAATAAACGGCTATGTAATAACAGTTATGCAAAATAAAAATATTTATTTATTACTGTTGTTCGCCTTACCTGATTAACTGTCTCCTGAACTTGTACATGATGCGCTAGGTCACCGTAATTATTTATAAGTGCCTCAAATTCAGCCGCTGTATGTCCTTCTTCTCTGTATTTCGTTAAGAATTCATCTTTGTCAACCTTCCAAATAGATGAGTATGGTTCCCACATGCGCATATGTTCATGTATTAAATTTACGTTATATTGAATTTCTGGAAACAACGTATGAACTGAATCTGCTTTCTTGATTTTGTAAAACTAAATTATTAGGCAAGCATACAGAACATATTATTATTATATTTTTAGATGAGTCTTATGTTACTAGGTAGTAGGTACAGGTACGACTAATGAAACTAAAGCAACCCGAAGTATTTTAATGTTAACTTGAAACGATACCGTCATTTATTAATGATTGCAGCTTGTTGATGTCAGTGTCAACCCTTATGACATCACAAAATCTTTTAAGACCCATAGATGGCAGGGAAAATTTTTCGAACAGTCTTGGAATGCTGTCCGTAATGAGAACGATGCCTTCAAGGATAGTGCTGAACGTATATTGAATCTCATTCTTCGATGGTAAATATGTTACATCTTTTCCAGTTAAGTATAAATTCATTTTAATTAATGGAGAAGGTGCCATTGTGCCTGAAAAATATATTAGTTTTCAGAAATCTCTTTAAAAATAGGAATAGATAGGTGTACATTTACTAAAAAAGTCTACTATTTTGGATTGGATAAGTAATTTCAGACTATACTAATGATTAAGATAAGAGCAACGAGATAAAACTGCAGTGTTTTTATTGTGTTTTAATCAAATATGTATTTTATTGATTTAAACTTTCACGATTATCACTCATATTTTAACGACGAACGGGTAAACTTGTCTGCGTGCGAGGATGGATGTAACATGCTCCAAACGTCAGGATAATATTGAACGTGAGTTTACGCGATTAAGACCAGTTTGTCGTTAAAATATGAATATATCTGTAGGTACTTACCTACTACTCACCGTGTTACCAGCAAGAAACCTTTACCTCACCACAAATACCACAATACCTCAATTACCAACAACCAGATTACCGATTGATCAGATCGTCCAGCAAGAAACAAGGATTGATTGATTGGTCACAGAAACAAGAAGTTTGCTCTAAGAAGAGCAGTTTGCGTTGCACTGAAAAGTGCAGTTCGGCTGTCCTGAAAACGACAATGAAGTAGCAGGAACTTCGACGTGCAGCACACAGCGCAGCGGACGGAGACCAGTACACGACGAGCACGATGCTACACCCGCGGAGCAGCGGGCGCGGCGACGTGTTGCTATCACGGCGTGCGGCGGCGAAATGGCCGACCGCGATCGCGGATTTTGTATTTATAGGTACGCGCGATAGCGCGCGCGCCTGTCATTCGCGCTCCAATCTCGCGATGTCAATTACGCGTATCGCCACAAGTTGGTACATCAAATAGTGTAATATTAATAAGTAATTTTGTAAATAAAATCATTCGAATCAGAACCAGGAAGAAATCACTTCTTTCATTATACACCATCAACCAATACCTAAAGTGGTGACCACCGACTGAACGAAGAAAGAAGCCTACAACAAGATGTCTCCCATCAACGGTGTGAACGAAGAACAGCTGACGCCTCAAGATGCAGCTTCGCCGCCTACCGTGACTGCCGCCGCTACGCTATCTCACGACGTGGCAGCCATCTCCCTGGCGCTACGCGTTCCACCCTTCTGGAGAGATCAGCCCGTACTCTGGTTCTGCAGCTTCGAAGCAGCCACGGCAGAGCTGAAGAGGAGTCAGGCCCAGCTGGCACAGATGGTGATAGCACAGCTGGACAAACAAGACATACAGAATATCAGCGACCTCATATACTCGCCACCAGCCGACAACTATTACACTGCCATCAAGAACAGGCTCATCTCAGTGTATGAAGAATCGGACAGCTCACAGACGAAGAAACTCCTGTCGCAAGTCGAGCTCGGAGAGCAGAAGCCCAGCCAACTATTGCGACGGATGCAGACCCTCAACAAAGAAAAGTTCCCAGATACGACGATACAGATGATGTGGCTCGACCACCTGCCTCCCCACGTTCGCTCCGTGCTGACCGTCAGCGAAGCATTCAAAATCAAGACCACACTGGAAGATCTCGCGTTGTTAGCGGACAAGATGATGGAGCATATACCTACCACAGCACATCAGATTGCCGCCATCTCATCTCCAGTCGTCCCTCCACCTTCGCTACCGTCACCACAGCACCCGACCACAGCTTACCCACCAGGCCTCGACGCGCAATTTCTCATCGGCGAGATAAGAAGATTGTCACTTGAAGTCGCCGAGCTACGATCCAGACCACGTGACAGCTACAGTCATCGCCACAGCCGATCGAATCGCCGTTTCCCGTCACGTCCAAGAAATACTTCGCAATCGTCGCAGTCGCAAGATCGAAGCCGCAGAAGCTCACCATTGCCGTACTGCCATTATCACCGCCGATTCGGCATGGACGCACGAAATTGCACGTCACCCTGCAGCTTCAAGCCGATCCCGTCATCATCATCATCGCCGTCGGAAAACTAGACGTAACGCTGGCTGCGGCGGAAACCGGCGTTACTCACACATCACACCGCCTATTCGTGACCGACCGCACTACAAAATTAACATTCCTCGTGGACACTGGCGCTAACATCTCCGTGCTACCCCGAACGCCCGGCACCAAAGCGCAACCACTGCCATTTCAACTCTACGCAGCGAATAACACCGTCATACCTACCTACGGAGAGAAGACGCTAGAGCTTGATTTGAAGCTACGTCGACCGTTTCGTTGGAAGTTCGTCATCGCAGCTGTATCGAAACCTATCCTCGGTGCAGATTTCCTCGACTACCATCACCTACTCGTCGACATAAGGAAGAGAAGGCTAATCGACGGCAAGACGCTACTCTACACTAACGCGCAGATCTGTACTGCTAACATACCTACCGTGCGCAGTATAGACGTGCAGCAGTCGTACCACAACATCCTTGCCGACTTCCCAGGAACGACTCGTCTAACGTCGATGAAGCTAAGCCCGAAACACAACGTCGAACATTTCATCGAAACGACTGGACCTCCACTGCACTGCAGACCTCGTCCAATCGCACCGCACCGCTATGAACTCGTGAAGAAAGAATTCGCCAACATGATGGAACAAGGCCTGTGCAGACCAAGCAAAAGCCCTTGGGCATCACCTCTTCACGTCGTGCCGAAGAAGAACGGTGAATTACGTGTGTGTGGCGACTACAGACGGCTTAACGCAATCACTAAGCCCGATCGTTACCCAATCCCACGCATACGTGATTTCACTTA
Organism: Thaumatotibia leucotreta; assembly: GCA_025490895.1. Lineage (NCBI taxonomy): Eukaryota > Metazoa > Arthropoda > Insecta > Lepidoptera > Tortricidae > Thaumatotibia > Thaumatotibia leucotreta. The sequence continues at coordinate 40,443 of JALPQI010006762.1, forward strand.
TCAACTCGCCGGCAAGCAAGTTTTCTCCACGTTGGATCTCAATCGCGCATACCAACAACTGCCAATCGCTGAAAAAGACATCGAAAAAAGTGCCATTATAACTCCATTTGGCCTTTTCGAGTTTCCACGGATGTGTCCCGGACTCAAGAATTGTGGTCAAACATTTCAACGCTTCATCCACGAAGTACTGCGCGACCTTGACTTCGTTTTCCCATTCGTCGACGATTTACTCGTTGCATCGACCGACGAAAAAACGCACGAAACTCACCTACGCGCCGTACTAACAAGACTGCAAGATTACGGCATAACCATCAACCCGTCAAAGTGCGTATTCGGCAAGCCATCAGTGAAGTTCTTAGGCTACGAAGTCAGCAAAGATGGAATTCGACCGCCTACTGAAAAAGTGCAAGCAATCATCGACTACCCGAAGCCTAAGAATATCGACGAATTACGACGATTCCTCGGCATGCTGAATTTTTACCGCGAAAATATCAAGAACGCCGCACAAATTCAAGCACCACTCTGCAAATACCTACACAACGCGAAGAAGCGAGACAAAACCGAAATTTCTTGGAACGACGAAGCCGAAGAATCTTTCAACGCGTGCAAAGTTAGCATTCAAAACGCCGCTTTGCTCGCGCACCCGTCACACGAAGCCCCAATCGCAATCTTCAGCGACGCAAGCGACAAAGCCGCCGGAGCGTCACTCAACCAGTACGTCAATAACACGTGGCAACCACTTGGCTACTTTTCGAAGAAATTCTCCGACGCCCAGACTCGCTACTCTACATTCGATCGGGAATTACTTGCCATTTATATGAGTTGCAAGCATTTTCGAAAAATGTTCGAAGGCCGAGAACTCATCATTTTCACCGACCACAAGCCGCTGACATATGCATTCACTAAGACAGCAACCAACAATGAATCACCGCGACGCACCCGACAGCTGTTGTATATCAGTGAATTCACTACCGATATACGACACGTTCCCGGAAATCAAAATGCCGCCGCCGACGCACTATCCCGCATAGAAGCTATCTCCTGCCCATCTCCGATAGACTACAAGCAACTCTCAGAAGCACAAGACCGAGACAACAATAATATTCAACTACTCTCACAGCAAGACAACCTCACAATCAAACAAATCACAATTCCCGGAACTTCAATAAAACTGTACTGCGAAGCATCAACGCCGCACTTACGACCTTACGTACCCGAAGAGCATCGCCGTGCCGCCTTCAACGCCGTACACAACGTCAGCCATCCCGGAATCAAAACGTCACGAAAACTAGTCGCCGAACGCTACTTTTGGCCCGGTCTAAATGCCGACGTAGGCAAATGGGCAAAAGTATGTGTACACTGTCAACGTGCGAAGATTCAACGACACACCACAAGTCAAATTTCAAGTTTCCCGCCAACACAAAGGTTTGAGCACATACACGCCGATCTCGTCGGACCTTTACCTACTACCGCAAGCGGACATCGATACCTACTCACAATTATCGACCGAGCTACAAAATGGCCCGAAGCTGTACCGCTGTGTGATATCACCGCCGAAGACGTCGCCAAAGCCCTGTACGAAGGTTGGATCTCCCGTTTCGGATGCCCCGCAACCATTACCACGGACCAAGGACGGCAATTCGAGAGTCGAGTTTTTGCATCACTCACACGCTTACTCGGCATCGAAAGAACCCGTTCAACGCCGTATCATCCGCAGTCATCTGGAATCATCGAGCGCTGGCACCGAACTCTCAAGGCCGCGCTGAAAGCAAGACTACAAACGGAGAAGTCATGGATCGACACAATACCTACCGTGCTACTTGGAATTCGAGCCGCGCTACGAACGGACACCGGTGTGAGCGCAGCCTTACTAACTTATGGCTGTACTGTACGATTACCCGGTGATTTCGTAATACCTACGCGCGATGACGTCATCATGGACTCCGATTTCGTCGAAAACTTACGATCAACAATACGCAAGTTAACTCCGACACCGAACATCCCGCAACACGGTACAAGATCAATATTCGTACATCGCGATCTCCAAACCTGCGAACACGTATTCGTACGAGTCGACGCCGTAAAGAAGCCGCTACAAGCACCTTACGACGGACCCTACCGAGTGCTACATCGCAACGATAAAGTGTTCACTCTGCAGCTACCTAATCGCCAGATGAACATCTCGATCGACCGTCTAAAGCCTGCCTACACCATCGCCGACACCGAGCAAGACATACCTATAGCTACAAGTTCAACGACCGCGCCGAACACACCTACAATACCTACAGTTACCGCGCCGAGCGCAACTTCGCAAGAAATACCTACCGCTACAACGCCGAACGCAACTATGTCACCTGCATCACACAACAAGCATCAGAATATTCCCAGCATATTGAAACGAAGCCAGGACTCCAATGCAACTTCACCCACTCAAGTACCTACGACCCGCACTGGCCGCGCTATTCGCCTGCCGGTACGTTTCACTTGAGGGGGAACCCTGTAGGTACTTACCTACTACTCACCGTGTTACCAGCAAGAAACCTTTACCTCACCACAAATACCACAATACCTCAATTACCAACAACCAGATTACCGATTGATCAGATCGTCCAGCAAGAAACAAGGATTGATTGATTGGTCACAGAAACAAGAAGTTTGCTCTAAGAAGAGCAGTTTGCGTTGCACTGAAAAGTGCAGTTCGGCTGTCCTGAAAAGGACAATGAAGTAGCAGGAACTTCGACGTGCAGCACACAGCGCAGCGGACGGAGACCAGTACACGACGAGCACGATGCAACACACGCGGAGCAGCGGGCGCGGCGACGTGTTGCTATCACGGCGATCGGCGGCGAAATGGCCGACCGCGATCGCGGATTTTGTATTTATAGGTACGCGCGATAGCGCGCGCGCCTGTCATTCGCGCTCCAATCTCGCGATGTCAATTACGCGTATCGCCACAAGTTGGTACATCAAATAGTGTAATATTAATAAGTAATTTTGTAAATAAAATCATTCGAATCAGAACCAGGAAGAAATCACTTCTTTCATTATACACCATCAACCAATACCTAAATATCAAATATTTCAAATGTATATATTATATGTATTTATACGTTAAAATATTTGATTGGGAAGTTTTTTAACAGCTCAGCTTTGTCGTTTGTTGAGGGATAAACACTAAAACTATTAAAAGTAAATAGGCCCTGTATTTTGAAATGAGCGTTGACCTATCCTACATGCTACGTACCATCTCCATGAACACACTTGTACATATTTTGCATTGTAGCTTTTATTGATAACCTTAATGCATCTTCTAAAGTACAGTCAAATCTTCGGACGTATTGAATCCAATATTCTGCCATCTTTAAAATAAAATTAGGTAACTTTTAGATGCTAATCATCAATAAATTATAGTTAATTAAAATCAAGTAACTACTATTTTACACAGTACGTTTAGGTTCCAGGATCAATTTCCTCTTTTTGCAAATAAATGCATAGTTTGCTAGAAAAACTAAAGGTAAGGTTTCCCCATAACAAAATCGTTTCATCTTGTACCACCTTACCTTATCCAACACGTTGTAATAACATACCTATTTACCTAATTAGTGGGCGACCTACTATGGAAAGGCCACGTAACTATAAAAAAGAAATCGAAGTTTTGTAAGTTGTGTAAGTTATAAGAGGCACCACCCCGGAGAACGTAAGAACGTAATCATAGCAAAGATAGGCAAGAAAAAGGTGATTGGCCCTCAAGCCACTAAGGATACAAAATCATAGAATCAAGAAACCAAACACGTTCACAGAATCAAATTTATAAATAGCTTAATGTAACCTTGCCTGGGTAATATACGCTTCAAATCCCTCGTATACTATAACTAAATATATTATAATTTCCTTATACATTTCCAAAATTTTTTCCGTCCCTTTAGTCTCCATAGCTGTAATATCGTGACGAAGATCTTGAATGTCAAACACATTATAAATGTCAAACTCAATAAACGGAGTATCGCATATTTTTTCCATTATTTTTATTATGTTTAAATTACTATTTTTGTATGTATTCACAAAGTCGCGAAGCTGAAAACGAAAGTTTTGACTGTTAATAATATTCGTTTATAAGTTTAGTTTTACTTCATTAATTTTCAAATAATAATAAAAACAAATTTAAAATTACGATGTGACCTGACATAGCTAAAAATAAATAAAAACTGTTTAATTTGGACCATTAGAAATCCATAATTATTTTCTTAGTAGACTTAAAATTCGAATAGCTGGCGTATAAAATATTTTTGGGGTTTGAACAGCGGTTTGAAGTGAACATTGTTATTAGGAACACATTTGGCATTTGCGCATTGCTACCACTAACTCCTGACGTATAGGTACCCCAAAGTCATTCGTTGAGGTACAGTCGACGTAAAATATCATTACAGTTTAGATGCCAAAAATATATTTACACTATATAAATTTCAAGACAATAAAGTCGTGTAAGTAAATATGTTTTTGGCACCTAAACCGTAATGATAATTATCAGCTCACGTAAAGCTTAATTATGCTTACCTCCCCAATTTGAACTACACAATCAGCTATGTACGCGTCTGACATAGTTGACGTCCAAGTCAATTTGGTTATCCCTGGTTGTATTTTCTTTTCACATGCCTGTGAATTAATTGATACAAGGTTCAGTTTATCATATTATATTCACTGTCTCTAACATATGTACCTACACATTTTGTTGAAATTCGCCACATATACATATATCTCAGTTGCTCTAACGCATATGTGCGTTCATAAAATTAAATGAACATGACCATAAACGCTCATATATAAGAAGCTCTAATTAATGACTGCTCGGTGCTGCCACGACAAGCAAATTTCAAAAGTCGCAGCAACCGTCTATGTCGATGTCGCTTTTAACTTTATTTACACCAGTAGCGTGGAAAAGTGTAAAACATCCTTATCTAAAACCACCCTTTACAAAAATCTTGGGCCTTTTTGACTAGAAAACTGTTCCATACAAATGGTCCAAGGTAGAATAACCAAATTGAATGGAAGAGTTTTTTGCTTTTACATAATGAGGGTTTTCTCGAAAATGTATGCCACTAGTTGGCGCCACTTAGCCGTAAGGTCCCGCTAAGAAATATAATTATCTAGCTCCAACGAAAAACTAACTAGAAGCTATTTTTATTTTTTTAATGTAATTTTATTAACTCATACAAAACACTTAAACACGAAACTATAGACGCTCTGAGAAACTATAGTCTGTCAAACGAACTTTGGCAGTAACAGTAGAATATCTGCATATCTTTTTTGACTCAATAACATTAGAGTAAGAAAAAGAAGGTATGCTTCTTCACTTACAGAGTATGTGACAAACAAATTGATGTTTTCTAATCATGAGTTGATTACAGCGCCCTCAATAGCAAATTCAACGCAACGGAGAGTTGTCGAGTTTGCGGACGATTGTGGTAGACAAACGTCTTTGAGTGGCTTAAGGTTGTAGTATCTTTGAAACTTTTAGTACAAATGTCGCTAGTGATTAGCTTCACAATACCATTGACTAAATTCGCTGTCATCGACGGAAGGTCGTCTGGTGTAATTGGAAGCACGTTGGACCGGCAATCCAGAGGAAGCGGGTTCGAATCCCGTGACAACCAGAGTCTTTCGCAGTTGATTTTTTCTATGGTAAGCACATCTGTTACGACATTGTGGGATTACAGTGTATGTGCCTCGAGTGAGTAAAACCCTAGACAAACTATAAGTGTATATATATGTATATAGTGATGAACCGAGATAGTTGCTTCGAATTTACGATCTTCAATGATTACGTTCACATACGAAAGCACAGTGGAAGGTGAGCGATGTCACTGACAATAAACTAACTTTATATATATATAGTGATGAACCGAGGACAGAGGAGTGTGGAGACAGCTGCATATGGCTACACCGACAAGAGCTCAGAGCTCTTAAATTGAAAGAAGAAGAAGTGATGAACCGAGATAGTTGCTTCGAATTTACGATCTTCAATGATCACGTTCACATACGAAAGCACAGTGGAAGGTGAGTGATGTCACTGACAATAAACTAACTTTTCTGCCCTCCGGCCGGCAAACAACACTTTGCCGGCCGCTGCGCTAAACTAAGTTGCCGCCTACCGGGTTCGTTGAGCAAAAAATAGGGTACACACCTCGGCCGTTAAATGAGAAAGCCTCGGGTCACATGTTTGTCGGCCGAGGCGAACTTACAATTACACGTCATTGGAAACATTTCCCACTTAAACGGCCTCGGCATGTAATCTACAGGTACTATTAAAAAACTAGACTAACTCTACAATTCGTTGTCAATACAAAAAAGAAACAGTTCATACAAAAAGTATAGTTTGTACCAGTATTGTTTGAAATCCAACTTGGGTGTAATAAAATAAAATAATTAGTAACAAAAGAAACGAATGAAACAATGAAAATTTGGAATATGACTACGGACGTTATTGGAATTTTATTCCTACTTTTGAAATGTTTATAGGTATTGTATTATTTATTATGTCCCACTTGAATAACGACCATATTATAACGCGAAATTCTAAATCCGCACATTTCCAGGATTTGTCGCTCACATAGTAGAGTTGTTGTCAAAGATATCATTACGGTTTAGGTGCCAAATATTATATTTACACGACTTTATTGACATTAATCATTGATATCTTTGATGTAATGATATCTTTGACTTCGACTGTACAAGGCTTTATCGATATTTTCATCGACATAAACCTATAACTATTTTTTCACATGTGGATTAGCGATAGGTATTTCATTAAATTATATTTCTAAATAATTTGCGAAGCTAAGTAATATATAATCAAAAGGGAAGGGAATCATATTTTTATGATGAAGATGGAAGTTTATAAGGCAGCATCAGTAATGTTAAAGCCGAATCAGCATCATTTCAGTGGTTTGGTTGGTAGCCGTAAATTTAAAATGATAACTCTTAAATCCGTATCACACGACATAATTTTATTTTTTTATTTATTTTTATGATGTAACTAGTAAGTGATTTGGTGTTAATACTAGCTTATGTGAATAAATACATTGAATTGAATAACAATTATGACATTTATCTGGTTGTCAAGTTCCACACAGTCTGTAAAGCCGCGTATCCACCGGGCACACGGGCTCGCGAGGAGCTGTCGAAACCATGACAAACTTTTAGAAAATATATGTGCGTACCTACTATTATAGCAATTATTCGTACCTCCATAAAAAAAGGTTTACTTATTTATTTCGATTGACGTATCGGTAAATTGCAGCAACAGCAGTAACATCACTATTCCGTTCAGGCAACAATGAAGTTTGACATTTGCTCCATTATACCAACTGTCAAATTTTTACAGAACTTCATGTGCAAACAAACGTCAAAAACGACTTCTTACGATGCCTCTACTTTAACATTAATTAGTTCATGTTGTTGGCTACCGTTTAATACGAGTTTCAAAACGTGCCGCGTTTTTAAACATGTCAAAGCAAAACATTGACATTTGATTTTGACGTGACGTTAGACGTTAGTCTCAGCTGGGAGAAGAAAATAATAATATCGTAAATGTGAAATTATTTTTTATTTTACTTTGTTATAAATGAATTATCTAGGAAATAGTTAGTATTCATTAATTTTAATAAGCCACGATGAATCTAGGAGACCCAGAGTTAGAATTAATAGACCCCACGCCAAACGTGCATGCATTGTTCATACAGTTCGACAGGACATTCTTTTGGGCTAAACTAGCGAGCAGAGCCGTTGTTCGTTGGAGTAAGAGGATGTATTCCTGTGCTGGTATATGCTCGTGAGTATCAGGTTTTTCATAGTGGTTTGCTTCTTTGTGTACCATTGTACAACAGATTTACAGTTAGTTCATTGTGTACCTGTCCGTAGTTAACCTGAATTTATTTTTGTTTACATTGTTTGCAAATTATATAGAAATGATGACCCATTGAGCATCCACGTTGGAATTTCGAGCTTTTGAATGTGTCAATATTTAGTAAAAGTTCTCAAACAATTGGAAATTCAACCTCTAATTTGCAAAAGTACCCTCTCCTCCTCAGTCGTGACTATCAGGTACCCATATTTAACACCTTCGCTGCAGCAATTAGCTTAACTTGTAATTAACCATACTTTGTAAGGGGTCGCAAGACCCCCTACCACAGTGAATGTGTTAATTGTCCACTTCAAATTTACAACTGCTGTAAAAGCCTATATTTAGGAAAAGATTTGTAAAACTATTTCCACTAATTGACTTCTTTCTGTTAATGCAATAAGAAAATATGGCATGCAGAATGTGGTCTCTCAATTTATCATGATAAGTTAATTTTAACATAGTACAATGGTATTATTTAAAATATAGGTGTGACTGAGGCTTAATAAAAGTGCATGTAATCATTGTAAATCCAATCTTTAGTTTGTCTCTCAATTGAAACACTTGTCATAAAAATAAAACAAATATGTAGCATTTTGTTGTTAAATAGAAATTACTGTAGTTTACTATTTAGTAAATAATTCTTACTCAATATTGCTCCATTCAACAGTAAAAAAAATGTATTGTTTACCCTTACCGTACCCGCTATCAACTCTATTCTTCCATATATACCAATATAGTCAGGTATAACAGGAAAAATTTTTTTTACATTAATTTTAAAGTTATCCAAAAAAATTTAATAAATTTAGATAAACTTTGGGGTTGTTAAACAGGTTGTAAGATAAACAAATATCAGATAATGGCTGTAATATTTTTATGAATATTTAAAAATGAAAATTATTTTCCAAACTAACAGGTGTACAAACTTTAAAATTGTTGCTAAGAAATAAATTACAGTCAAAGGGTTAAGTAGTTTTGTGGCTTACCAAAATATTATTTTGGTTTGTAATAAATAGGCAAAAGATATCGCCGTGTGCCTGCTATACGGCCACATCTCAAAATAGAATTGTGTGGTAAAAGTGAGCATATTTTCCTGCAATACGGCCACATCTTCCATAAAAATTGATTTTGAAATGTGGCCGTATAGCAGGCACACGGCGATATGTGGTACTATTATTCCCTGTATTACTTTCCTTTTGCCATTATGAGGTTACAAGATATTAAATACCACCACTTTTATTTCCAGTTATGAAGGCAGGGGAGGCCTATGCGACATAGCCTTGAGTGAGCCCCTGCTGAAGCTACGGCCTCGCAAAGACCTAGTGGAGACCCTACTGCATGAAATGATCCACGCATTCCTCTTCATCACACAACGGGTCCAGGACCGGGACGGCCATGGCCCAAACTTTAAGGAGCACATGTTCAGAATCAATATGGCTGCAGGGATTAATATCAGCATTTACCATGACTTCCATGATGAGGTATTTATATTTCTTTGTCATCTTTTATCATAAAAAAGAAACAGTTATAACTAAGCATGTCCACAATAATATTCCAATGGTTTGAATTGAAAAGGAAAATATCAATCAACTGCATTTTGATGTTACTTAATGAGTCCACAATGGGACCTAAAATAAATAAAAAAAACTAAACAATTTTATTTGCAAATTCCTCCTAAAGTCAATAGCATTTTCACTGTGGGTATTAAATTACATTAGGTTCAGCCAAGTTCAAGTGATTGCTAAAGTTGTTAAACCTATTGCATCTTACAGGTTGCAGTTTACCAGACTCATTGGTGGCGTTGCAATGGGCCATGTCAGTTGAGAAAACCTCACTTCGGAATAGTCCGACGAACTGTAAACGCAGCTCCGGGGCCCAGGGAGCACTGGTGGGTTGCGCATCAAAGGAATTGTGGAGGTACATTCATTAAAATCAAAGAGCCAGAAAAAAAGAATAAGAAAACACCCATAACTCAACCTAAAGGCGATATTACTAAATACATAACTAGTAGTAAGAAAACTACAATTCCACCTACAGGGGAGCCAAAAATTATGCAAATAACAGATATTAAATCTAACTCACCACAAGTTAAAACGAAATCTAATAATTCAAATACAATTGTAGTTACTCAAAAAGGTGTTATGAATCCAGTAAACAAACCAACAGTTAAACCACCTTCCTTCGTTATTGGCAAGTATTATACTATTGGGGGCACTAGCTCTAGAGTTAGATCTAATTCCGTTGATGCCGCTGAAACAGTCAGGAATATTTGGGCAAAGAAACAATTGACTCCTAGTGTTGTTTCTGCCAATGCTGCTGAAACTGTGAGAAATGTTTGGACAAAGAAACAATTGACACCAAGTGCTGCGAATAAAGAAAAAAATAATAACAATATTCAAAGTCCAGTTACTGCTTACGTGTCTTCTAAGACAGGATCAACTAATGCAAACAATAATGAACTCAATAAAAAAGTTACTAAATATAAGACTAATTCTGAACATGCTGATTCTCCACCAGGAAAAATAAAGAAAATTGATGATTATTTTAAAAAGAATATGAGTTCTCTGCTCAAAGACATCTATGGTACGAACATCGAGGTCGTTGAATCTAATAATAATAACAAATTGGTTGCTGTTCAAAACCCTAGTACAAGCGTCTCACAACGTGTTCAAGTTGATTGTCCTATATGCGGATTAAAATTTGAGGAACGCAATATAAATAGCCATTTAGATGAATGTTTAAACAAAGATTTAATTTCTAAAATATGCAGTGGGAATGACACTACAACATCTGAAGTTAAAGCCGAATCAGTTCCATTAGATAATAACAAAAACCAAATACACCCAATTGTTATAAATAAAGCATCAAAACAGGTATCAAAAGAAATATTAGCTACTCTACCAATGATTCCACCTTATCAGCCAAAAACTTTACCTAAACAAGAAGTTGAAAACAAAAAGGAAACTGACAAATTTATCACTAAATTCAGAGGAACATTCCACAATGAGACTGATATAATTAATAAACCAAAAACTCAATTCGATCCTGCAGATGTATATAAAGTTCCCAAAAAAGTTGAATTTGATAAACATTTAAGAAGATCAGACAATTTTATTGTACCAAAAGAAGAAAGAGAAGTAAAAGATTATCAATTTAATGTTAAATTACCTGAAGTAAAACAAGAACCTGGATCTGTTATAGGATCCGATTTGAAGGAGCAGAAATGCCCATGTTGCGGTAATAATGTCACTAAACCTATTGATCAACACTTGGACGAGTGCCTGGCGTTTTTCGCAACTGATACGGGACCGGAAGAAGCGTCCACAAGTTTCGGTAACCAGACAGTAGTGATCGATGATGATGATGATGATATCTTCGACGAGTCGCAGGTGTTTAATGCCACTGGAACCAAGTTACCGTGCCCGTGTTGTATGCAGATGGTGGAAAATGATGATATGAATGCACATTTAGATAGCTGTTTGAGTTAAACATATTCCTGGATATTTTTTTAAATAATGTTAATTTATTAATCCTATTATGTTAGAAGTATTTAATTTGAATAATTAATGACTGTGTCTTATTGTGATATTAGAAGTAATAAAAATAATTGTATTTTTTAAAACATATTTTTTTCCCACATTCCACAGTACACTATACTATAGTATGCATTATAGTACGAGTAGGTAGTTTTTATCTGTACATTTTGTTGCGAGAAAGGCCCAGCACACACGGTGAAACGCAACTGCAACGAAACTGCAACTACTA